>JAIUZE010006742.1:0-72492 GCA_022085475.1 Heliosperma pusillum
CGGAGTTACTCCCCACTGATTGTGGCGTTCATGTTTTTCATGGATGAACAGGTTGCTTGCATGGATGGCTTTTTGCTTTGACTATTTTGGGTTCGGGTGTGAGCTAGCGGGCGTTGTCCCTGGAAGTTTCACCTCTAGACGATTTTAGCTAGTCTTGCTAAACACTTGTTCTTTGTTAACATTTTGGAGAGACTTCGTCTCTTTGTTGTATTTCCGCACTTAGTTTGTAATACTTGACACTCCTCGTTTTATTTAACTTGCATGTATAAAAGTTTTTAAAACTTCATATTTCCGCTATATATTTCACATGCTTGTTTGTTTTATATTTCCGCATTCGCGAGGGTTGTCACACTCAAGATCGTTTGTCCTTCATCTCGGTAGAGTAGTCTCTTTTATCTATTTGAGATTACTATATTTGTTGGTAGAATTGGGTACACTTTTGGCTCTTAGTAGCGCGTGTGTACCGGTCTACTTTTGTACTATTATCTCCACAATAGTAAAATTTGCTCTCCATCCGGGTGGACGTAGCCAGTTATTTTACTGGTGAACCACGTATATCTGTGTGTCATCTTTATTTGTTATTCGCTATATTTTGTTCTTATCACCCTAATCAACTAACCGTTTGGTAACGGGACGCCTCTGTTACAACAATTGGTATCAGAGCCCAAGGTTCAAACTTGGGTCTCTTCTGCTTCCGCATTGTGTTTTAGGGCGTTAATTTGGGTTTGTTGAATTATGGGTGAAAAGATTTTGGAAGCGAATATTTTGAAAGTTGACATGCTTTTGGGTTTGGTGAGTTTGTGTAAGGATCGTAGTGTTGGCAGTAAGGTGAAGTTTACTTCTGCACTGATCAAGCTAATGGATCCTTCAAGACAAGCTACCAACATTTATTTTTTCTCCTTAGTGGGGAAATTTGTGCTCGAGGTGGAGCCTTGAGCGGACCAGTCCAGGGTTAAATGGACGTAGGCCTAGTCCAGGGCTTATTGGATGGCAGACCCAGTTCAGGGTATATTTGATGGTTATAGACTCAAGGTGGAGTCTACGGTAAAATATTATTCATATAATCATATCTCTCAGACACATCCTTTAGGTGTGACGTTTAGGGACCAGTTGATCACCGCCATTAAAATGACAATAACGTCAAACTCCTAGCAAGCCAACCGTTATCGATAAACGTTAATCAACTGATAAGAATACAAAGTATACCTTGTGAACCTGTAAGAGATTTATTCATGTTATCACACTAACTGTGGAGGATACTAGCTCCAACAATCTCCCACTTGTCCTTACAAGTGTATGTGCGATAACCCGATTCTCATATCCATAAATTTCTCCCACTCAATGTAAAACAATTTGCAAAGTCCGTATTTACAAAGGTCGCATTTTACAAGCGATCAGTATCAAGGGTGGTTTTCCCGACTAGAGAGTAACTTAACTGATAAACGAATAATTATTCGAGCATGGCCATGCATTTCAGTTACAACTCCTCGAGTGGCCCTAAGAAATAACAAAACCTGATAAAGGTTGGATATTTTCCTAAACTCGAATCCTGCAGATACAAGCACAGTATGAAAATGACCCGTAGTAAAAATCTACTTAGCCTCCTGTTACGGTCGACCATGAGAAAGAAACCAAAGTCACCCAAAAACTGCCTTAATCTCAAGAGACAGTCGATAGTCAAAAGATTCGACTCTTAGGAACACTATGGACGTCCTATCCACGACCTGGCACCAAAGGTTCTGAAACATTTAGGACTCCATAACGTTGTCACGATGTCCTACGAGGTATCTTTATAACTCGTATATGTGATCGATCAGTCAACCGTTTGACTTATGGCTCGTTGAACCCACCATCAATCAACTTCACAGTATAATTGCCAAAGTTATCAACTCATGTAGGCGATTACGGACCAAAACAATTATAATGTAATTCAGTTCACTTTGTGGCGTTCAATGATGTCGTATAATCCACATGAAAAACAAAATATTAAACAATACGATGATGTTATAAATAGTGCATGAAAAAGATACATTTATCTAATCCACATAAAACAGCTACTACAACTCAGAAACACGTTTAATTCCCATGGAAATAACGTGCCCTTCATGCTTATCATATTTTAACGGTTTAGTGAGAGGGTCCGCGATGTTGTCATCCGAAGCAATATTGTCAATCACTATCTCCTTTTGCTCCACGTAATCTCGGATCATGTGAGCCTTCCGAAGTACATGTCTAGACTTGTTGCTGGACTTAGGCTCCTTAGCCTGGAAGATGGCACCTCTATTATCACAATAGATGGTGATAGGGTCATTCGAACTAGGAACTACGGTTAGTCCTTGTAAGAACTGACGCATCCATATAGCTTCCTTTGCATCTTCTGAAGCGGCATAGTACTCGGACTCAGTTGTAGAATCTGCTATAACACTCTGTTTGGAGCTTTTCCAACTGACCGCAACGCCATTAAGAGTAAAGACGAATCCAGACTAAGATTTCGAGTCATCTCGATCTGTGTGGAAGCTAGCATCTGCGTAACCGATTGCGCATAGCTCAGTGTCTCCTCCATAAGTCAATACCCAATCCTTAGTCCTTCGTAAGTACTTAAGGATGTTTTTGACAGCCATCCAGTGTGTTTCACCTGGATTGCCTTGGTACCGACTCGTCATACTCAATGCATATACCACGTCCGAACGTGTGCATATCATGGCATACATGATCGATCCTATAGTTGATGCATAAGGAACACGACTCATGCGCTCGACCTCTTCCGATGTCTTGAGTGACTGAGCTTTACTCTAATGCATCCCATTAATCATTTGGAGGTTCCCCTTCTTGGAGTTGGTCATGCTGAACCTCTCAAGAATCTTATCTATATAAGACTCCTGACTGAGTGATAACATCCGTCGTGATCTATCTCTATAGATACGGATCCCCAATATGCGTTGTGCCTCACCCAGATCTTTCATCTGGAAATGGTTCTTTAACAATACTTTTACCGAAGATAAGAGAGGGATGTCATTCTCAATCAAGAGTGTGTCATCAACATACAATATTAAGAAGACAATCTTACTTCCACTCGACTTGACATACAAGCATGGTTCCTCGACCGATCGAGTAAAACCATTCTCTTTTATCACCTGGTCGAAACGATGATTCCAACTCCGAGAAGCTTGCTTAAGTCCATAAATGGAACGCTTAAGCTTGCAAACTTTCTTAGGATTTTTAGGATCAATGAAACCTTCGGGTTGTACCATGTACAATTCCTTCTCCAAATAACCGTTTAAGAAGGCGATTTTCACATCCATCTACCAAATTTCATAGTCATGAAAAGCGGCAATCGCTAAGATTATCCGAATGGAACGCAGCATAACTACGGGTGCAAAAATTTCATCATAATGCAATCCTTGCACTTGAGTGAAACCTTTTGCCACTAGTCGTGCCTTATAGGTGTCTGGTTGTCCTTCTACGGAATGCTTTATCTTATAAAGCCATTTGCACTGAAGAGGCCGTACCTTATCAGGCAAATCAACAAGATCCCATACGTCATTCTCATACATGGAGTCCATCTCGGATTGCATGGCTTCAAGCCATAGCTTAGAGTCGGAACAGGTCATGGCACCTTTATAGGTAGCGGGTTCGTTACTCTCTAGGAGTAAAACATTATCTCTCTCATTCTCCTCGACCATACCAATGTATCTGTCTGGAGGAATGGAGACTCTACCCGACCTCCTAGGTTCCATAAGGATGTTAACCGTAGCAGAATTTGAAGGAACCTCTTCCTCCATTGGTTGCTCGGTTGTTGGTTCTTGAATCTCCGACAGATCGAAGGTTCCATTACTTGACTTATTCTCGAGAAACTCATTCTCTAAGAACTTCGCACTAGCCGCAACAAAAACTCGTTGTTCGGTAGGCGAATAGAAGTAATGACCAAACATTCCTTTTGGATAACCAATAAAGTATGTCTTGACCGATCGCGGGCCTAGCTTATCCTCGTGTCTCCACTTGACATAAGCCTCGCAGCCCCAAAGCCGAATAAAGGACAAGTTAGGGACCGTTCCCTTCCATAACTCATATCTCTTGTCTACAGCTTTAGACGGACTTCGGTTAAGTATAAGAGCAGCTGACAAAAGAGCATAACCCCATAATGAATCAGGTACTACCGTGTGACTCATCATGGATCGAACCATATCAAGTAATGTTCGATTTCTTCGTTCGGACACACCATTTAATTAAGGTGTTCCAGGTGGAGTTAACTGTAGTACTACACCACAGTCTTTAAGGTGTTGATCAAACTCATTTGAAAGATATTCGCCACCACGATCTGAACGAAGTGCTTTAATCTTTCTTCCCAGTTGGTTTTCAACCTTATTATCGTATTCCTTGAACTTTTCAAAGGACTCACTTTTATACTTCATTAAGTAGACATATCCGTATCTACTCAAATCATCCGTGAAAGTGATAAAATATCTATAGCCGTCTCTTGCGTTTATTGACATAGGTCCACATACATCAGTATGTATGAGTCCTAATAGGTCACTAGCGCACATTCCAACACCTTTGAAGGAAATTCGAGGCATTTTACCGATAAGACATGATTCACACGTGCCAAATGATTCGTAATCAAATGGGGAGATAGTCCCATTGTTAATGAGCTTCTTTACACGTTTCTCATTTATGTGTCCCATACGGCAGTGTCATAGATAAGTTTGATCTTTGTCACCAACCTTTGATTTCTTATTATTCACATGCAATATGTTTGTGGTTTGATCTAAGATATAAATTCCATTCATGGAAACTGCTTTGCCATAAATCATTTCATTAAAAGAGAAAATACAGCTATTGTCTTTTATTGAAAATGAAAAACCGTCTTTATCTAGTACGGAAACAGAAATAATGTTCTTAGATAAACTGGGTACATAGCAACAGTTATATTAATATAACTCAAAACCACTCGGGAGTTGGATTACATATGTTCCCACTGAAACTGCAGCAACTCTTGCTCCATTCCCCACTCGCAGGTCCACATCACCCTTTGCGAGAGGTCTGATGTTTCTTAGGCCCTGCAAATGATTACACAGATGAGAACCACAACCTCTATCAAGTACCCAAGTTCCGAAACTTGCATGGTTAATCTCAATCATATGAATAAAAGATGACATACCAACAGGAGTGACGCAGCCTGCTTTTATGTCCTCACGGTACACGGGACAGTTCCTCCTCCAATGCCCAGTCTTGTGGCAATGATGGCACTCCATGTTACTGTCCTTGCTCTTTGCCTTGCCTTGTGAGCCACTGGTCTCACCAGGCCCACTCTTGCCGTTTCCTGAATTTTAAACTTTGGCTTTCCTACAGCTAGGTTGCCATGAGCCTTGCCCTTACCTTTGCCCTTGTTGGAAATCATGAGAACATCTTGCTTCATGCTCCCACTCAATTTCATATCATTCTCGGTCTGTACGAGAAGTGAGTGTAGCTGATGAAGACTTTTCTTCATATCATTCATATAGTAATTTGCTCTGAAAAGGGCAAAACCATCATGAAGTGAATGAAGCACACGGTCAATGACTATGCTCTCACTGATTTTGTAATCAAGTGCCTCCAGTTTCTCGACATTCTCAATCATATCAAGAATGTGTGGGCTAACCGGTTGGCCCTTCTGGAGTTTCGCCTCAAAGAAGCGACATATATGCTCATAAGTAACGATCCTCGGTGCTTTTGAGAATTCGTTAGATAGCGTGGTGAAAATCTTGTTTGCACCTTGGGCAATGAAGCGTCTTTGCAAATTGCTTTTCATTGCAAAGATGAGAACGTTCTTTATTGCACCCGCTTCCATAATGAAGTCACTATATTCAAGTGTCTCGTTAGGTCTCGAATTGGGGCCTGGGTTTGGCGGTATTAGCTCAGTCAAGTACTTGAGCTTACCTTCAGCAATGGCAGCATTCCGTAATGCCGCCTCCCAGTCCGCAAAGTTGGACCCGTCATTCTTCAGTCGCGTGGACTGATTCATGTGGTCCATAAAAGCTTTAAGCTAGGATTCGCGCGCGAGCGTGGCACTTGGCATAGGGATATCAGTATTTCCAGCCATTTGTTATATGCAGTATTATCAATGTAAACGAGTTCTACACTGAAAAAGAAGAAAAACATAATAAGCATACTCATCGATTTGAATTTAAGTCTAGTGCAAAATTTGTTTTAACGCAAAGACTCGAGCATTTATACAATTGACCTCCCTCCAGAATTATATAAATGATCCCAAGACTCAATTATCTGTAAATTGATAAGCCAGCCTCTTAGCTAATTCTACCTTTAGAATTCTTGGTCGATAAATTTCTGTAAATTCTATCTTTAGTCCATCATAATCACGAGAAACTCTTCAGACTACAATGTTGAGATAAAACAGGTCAACACACACTACTTACCCAACGTAGAAGGGGTCATATGGAGAGTTAGGTCCTATATGCCTACCGACGAAGTAGGGATTCATAGTAGTTTGGCCTATAAAGACTAGTCTCAATTTTAGGTTTAGAGGAAGATCCCATCAATTTTATTTTAATTCAATTTTAAGTGAACTAATTTCTAGCATGCGAGAATGAATAAACTAAAATGATGGCTTAAATTCGAGTGACATCTTTATGTCCATGATAACTAGCATCCAAACTATATGAGTCAATTTTCATGCATTTTAGTAGTAGGTGGTTTGGTTTAGGCGGAATATGATGCACCAACTATCATGTGATGAAAAACAACAAGAACGGAAAAATACATAAAAGTATTACAAAGTCCTAGTTTGGCCTATCTACCAAAATGAACAAAAATACAATTTTGGAATCCAACCCATTTGGACCCGATAAGCTCGTCTTGATGTTCCATCTTGGTCCATGTAGCGGGAGTGAGCAATCCGATCTCCATCTTTAGTCTTCTCAAAATACATTTAATAAATTACAAAATATAAACCTATTTACATTCTAAGTTAAAAAACATAATTTAATGAAAAATAAAGTGGAGATTCGAGATCTCAAAATTACATCAAAGATCATGTTTCCATCATTACGAAAACATGATCAACTAAGACGACACTAGGTAATACAAATTACAACCGATTGCAAAAATACGTAAATTAAACCATTCAACCATTCATTCAACAAGATAAAATGCATCAACTATAAATTAAACATTCAAGACATAATTCTTTAATTATGAAGAGTAATTTATCCAAACCGCCTTTTAAAATGATCAAAATTATGTGATAATTCCTTAATTAATCACAATAATCCCAACCAAACATAATCCAATTTTAATTCATATTCTTTAACACGAATTAATACAACATTATTTTAAACCTCTTTAAAATAATTAGGTATCCAATTATTGTGAACTTCTTCACAACAATAAACAAAACATTATCATTATAATGAATAAAAAAAACTTTCGATCAAAAATAAAAAACCGAAACTTTTTTTTTCTTTAAAAAATTTGATGTTACTAATATTTTCAAGATCGGTACAAAATATCAACATCTAATCATAAGTAAACATCGATACAAACTAGATGATTCAATTTAACAATTTAAAATGAATATCTAAATCAATGAATACCGAAAATATATAGCGATGAACATTCAAATCGATTTCCATTTACATTTTAATTTAATCCTTATTAAATCAAAACAACTACACATTCATCATGTTATCGTCTTAACTATTTAAAACAACAATTATAATGAATCAAAATGGAAAAACAAGGCAAAAAAAAAAATTTTTTTTTTTACACTGATGAACAGTACAGATGAAAATTTTTTTTTTTTTTTTTCTCGGCAGAAAACAAAAAAAATGATTCTAATCTTATATTTCATCAATTATGAAAACATATAAAATAATTTCGTAGCCCTTGGCTCTGATACCACTTGTAGGAAATATCGGTATATTTCGTCATTAAATTACGGATTATAACGAAACTATAGTATATGAATAACGAGTCATAAATGAATTGCATGATATAAAATTATAGGAATTTAGAATTAACCTTTGGTCCTAGCAAATTTGGCCTATGAACAATATCGAAATCGATAATCTCCTAATAGTTGCACCAAAGATGCTCCAAGATATGCCTTGCTTGTGCTAGAATTTTAGAGAAAAGTTACTGCTAATTTTTCTTTTTGTGTGATGATGAATGATAGAGAGAATTCAAGAGAAAAATCTGAATTTTTCTTTGTTGCACTTCCTCTGTTTCGGCCGTGTGCCTCTCTTAGGTCAAGGGGGAGTATCTCCTCTTTTTTACTACTCTTGTTATTAGGGTTTTTGACCTAGTAACAATAATAGAATAATAGGAGATCTTTTCTCTTATTATTTATCTCTAAATAACCGAAAAATAAGAGAAGATAAAGACTAATTTTTCTTTCCTTTTTCGGTTATATTAGCATGTAATATAATATATATGTGAACTATAAATATTCGTATATTTATAATTTGCTAATTAAATATAACATATTATGTTTAATTACGAATTAACATTTTAATTCGTTTAAGCTTACATTATATACATTGATCAAATGTAACGGTTTATATTCAATTACGAATTACATTTAATTCGTCTCAGCTAATATTATTTAATCGTTATTAAATAATCGTATCATCATTACATTGACTAACCTTTTAGTCATATCCATCGACTAACCTTTTAGTCATATAATAAGGCATCAATATGATTATATTATTCATCTAATCACATCGCTCAGACACATCCTTTAGGTGTGACTTTTAGGGACCAGTTGATCACCGCCATTAAAATGACAATAACGTCAAACTCCTAGCAAGCCAACCGTTATCGATAAACGTTAATCAACTGATAAGAATACAAAGTATACCCTGTGAACCTGTAAGAGATTTATTCATGTTATCACACTAACTGTGGAGGACACTAGCTCCAACACTAGTGTGAGAGCTCATTTACTGGAACATGGCAGATACTTGTCTACTTGAAAGTGACTTGTATAGTGGTTGAATGGTTTGGAAGTCGTTTGTTAAATGCGACGGTCTGAGTCAAGCTCCGCTGGGTTCTTGAAAAAGAACTGTTTGGATCTCGAAAGGGGTCATCTGAAACTTCGACGGGAGTTTGTTCTTTGGAGCTTTTGGGTTGGACTTGTTAGTCTAACTATTTGTACCTTTGATGGAGGTAATTTGTGCTCGCTTAGAATGTTGTTTTGGTTACGACTTGAGATATGTTGCCTTGGTGTACGTAGGCATATTTGTGGTGGTCATGACACCTAGTATACTCAAGTAAAACATCTGTTTTGTTCGTGGCGTTGGTGTCCTTTTGGGCAGTTTGGTACGACGGTACATTTGGCCATGATTCTGTTTTGGAGGAGATTTTGTTTTGGAATCTTGTGTGTGTTGTTTTGGTACACCATTCCATCATTAGTGACATTTGGTATCTCATATATTTGTGTTGGCGTTTGGTAGCTTTTGTCCTCTTCGGAGTGTTGCTACGTTTGGCCTTCCTGTTGGTATGATGATATGTTGGGTACTTAGTACATTCGGTAGTCACAGCTTGCTACATTTGGTACTTCGTATATTTGGTCACGTTTGTTGCACACTTGGTTCGTTTGTCCGTTTTGTGGGTTGTGTTCAAGTCAGAGTGGAGACTACTGGGACAGATAGTGACTTGATAATCGATCTTGTTGAAGCTGATTTTGGTTTTTTCTTGGTTTGGTTCGTTTTGGGTAATTCAAGTCAAGGTGGAGATTGTTGTGAATTTGTGCCTTGAATTTGTGTCGAACACGGACTAAGTAAAGGCAAGAAGAAGAAGCGTTGAAAGCCATGGAGTATTTCACGTAATAGAAAATTACTATTAGGAAATTATATTAATTTCCTATTAGCGTATGCTTTTAGGAAATTATATTAATTTCCTATTAGTAATGGTTTAGGAAATTACTATTAATAATTTCCTAATAGTCTTTGTTTCCTAATTAGTCTAGGTCTCTTATTAAGGGTGGAATAATCTATATAAAGACCTTTGTATTAGTCTAGAATAATAAGAAGGAGGTGAAGATAATATTGGTGAGCACAATCTTATGAGAGTCGATTTGTGAGGTTCCCTTTGAGAGGAAGCTTCAGTTTGTTCCGGGCTCAAGTAGATTGGCGTTCTTCTGAATTTGGAGATCGAAGGAGTTTGTTCGGATCTTGCTGGCCTCAAGATCGTTTGTCCATCATCTCGGCAGAGTAGTCTCTTTTGTCTATTTGAGATTACTATACTTGTTGGTAGAATTGGGTACACTTTTGGCTCTTAGTAGCGCGTGTGTACCGGTCTACTTTTGTACTATTATCTCCACAATAGTAAAATTTGCTCTCCTTCCGGGTGGACGTAGCCAGTTATTTTACTGGTGAACCACGTATATCTGTGTGTCATCTTTATTTGTTATTCGATATATTTTGTTCTTATCACCCTAATCAACTAACTATTGGGTAACAGGACGCCTCCGTTACAACAAAAACAAATAACACTAATTCTATGTTATCGATTGTAAATGGGTAGATGGTAAGCACGCACACCCATAATAACGAGATGGTGAAAGAGGAATAAGATTCATTTTAATTTACAATGGAAACGAATCGATTTTCAATCAATTGTTTAAAGTAGTGACCTAAACATGCATCTAGTTCATTAGGTGAATACTAATTACATCACTTAATGGTCACTCGCTCAAGGGATACGCTTAATAGGTAAAGGGCGAACACGTACTCCTATCTCGATATTACCCCTCGATTGAGGCACGATTAACATAACATAATTAGTTAATTTAAAGTCGTACTCGTCTTTTCTAGTCAAGTAGATTTAAACTAAACATTAATCTAATTCATTAAAATCCTATGTTACTTTTATCGCTTAATTTCTAACTAATTAGATACTACAATAATTAACAATAATAATTAATAAACAAATAATAGACAAAATAAAATAAACAAAACAAGAAGGAAAGGAATGGAGGCCTTCGGCCTACCCTACGCCACGGCCGTGACCAAGGTTGTATCGATCGAGACAATCTCGTGTCGTTTGCAAACACAACCCATACGATCTATTGTTTGAGATCGGTTTGAAATAATGTTAGTCTCATACCTATCCATATTATAGAATATGATCGATATTTGACTTAAATGGACATCGAGTTATCTTGTACTTCGCAAAACAACATTGAACAAACAATTAGTATTGTTAGTGCATCGAAAAACGAATATAAAACATAAATAAAAGAATATAGATAGGATTTTGTGCACCACCCTTAACCTACATGTAAATTGGGACACCGTCTAGGAGTAGTGTATGATTTTTAAATGTAGATTTTAAACAAGAAAGGGTTCGTCTTAGACGGTTTTTAAAATTGCATTCGAGTTTTTTTATTGCTTCGCAAAAGGCTGTTTGAAATCAACTTTGTGACTTCGTTTCTTAACGAATTTTCAATCCGAAAGATCATCTGAAAAGGTGGAAGTGTAGGCTACAACTTCATTGTATTGGGTTGTTCTGTTGGTGGTCTTTGGTTGTTGTAAAACTGGTCGAAACAGGTGCTGGTCGTGAGTTGTACAGTAATTTCTGAGTTGTTATGTTTTGTGTTGTTGTTTTGTAATTGACATAGTGAATTCGTTTCTTATTGGATTTTCAATCCGAAAGATGTTCTGAAAAGGTTGAATTTTCATTAGTTTTGTAAAGTGCTAATGTTAGTTGGTGAAGGATGTCGGAGCTGTCAGAAAAAATGAGTGAGAATATGGGCTGTTTGTGAACTCTGTTTTTGCGAAAACAGGGGGTTGTTTGGGAGGATTTTCGTGGTTGTTTTAAAGCGGTTCCCGAGGATTTATTCTCGAGATTTTATAATTATTGATAGTATGCTAGGTGGTGTGTATGAGGGTGGTGGTTAGTGGTTTAATGGATGACGAATCGTGGTTCAAAAGTCCAGGCAAAGTAGGGTGTTTGAATGGGTTTTTGTGGTTTGTTTTGCTCGGTTTTTCCCTCTCCTTTTGGCTGCAATTTTGTGGAGATTATAATGTTGAGAATTAATTCAAAGTTAGTACTATAATTTAGGGTCATGTGTTAAATGGTAGTCATGGTCTTGAGTCGTTGGTGTAATTGTAGTAGTCAATAAGTTGAGTGGATTATTCCGAAGTTATAGGTTAGTGAACTAATATTGTACTGTGGGATTAGTTCCATGTTTCTAGTTTAGTAAGTTTCAGTCTAATTAGTATAAATAGACTTGCTTTTGTACTTCATTATTCATCTCAAAACAAATTATTACCTTTTATAACTGGTATCAGACGACTTGGGTTTTGATCCTATACACAACAACAAAATACAACAGGAAACAAGAAAGAAAAAGACAAAACCAAAGTCACCAAACAAACAAACAGAAATCCAAACTTTGTCCCTACCGCCAAAAAAAGCAACGACACACCTCAACTTAGAACCCCAATTCCCAAATTTCCCCAAAAAAAACCAGAAACCCAATTTAATTCCAATTGAAAGCTGATCATGGCTACTAATGGCACAAATTCATCATCATAATCCTTAATTCCAATGTGTAAGGGTGAAAAATATCATCTATAGAGTCTTCGAATGAAGACTATGTTCAAATCCCAAGAGTTGTGGGATTTGGTAGTGAACCGACTCCGGCACCAACTGTGCCCGATCTGTCGCTGAGGGAGACCCGCAAAAAGGATGACAAGGCGTTGTTTCTCTTACAGTCGACTTTGGATAAAGATATTTTTCCACGAATTTCTGATGCCAACACCTCTCATGAGGCATGGGAGATACTCAAAACATAGTATTTGGGCGATAAACGAGTGATTAAGGTACGTTTACAAACACTCAGTCGCAATTTTAGTGAATTAACCATGGGGGTACAGAAAAGGTTCAACCCTATCTGTCAAGAGTGACTGAACTTGTCAGTCAAATGCGGTCTTTGGGTGAAGTAATGAGTAGTGAAATTGTCGTAAGTAAAGTATTACGTAGCTTGAATGCCATTTTTGATTATATTGTGCCTGTTATAGAGGAATCAAAGGACTTGTCCATTTATATATTTGATGAAATGATGAGTTCTCTGTTAGCTCATGAAGAGCGGGCTAAAAAATCGTCTCCTAAAGTAGAGGAGAAGGCATTTCAAGTGCGGGGAGAGTCTTCTTCTAAGGGGAAGACTGAAAAGTCTGAAAAAGGAAATGGACGAGGAGGTTTTCGCGGACGAGGTCGTGGTGGCAGAGGACGCGGACGAGGGCGTTCGGGAAACAGTCTTGTACAATGCAGATGCTGCAAGAAATATTGCCACAAAGAAGCTGACTGTTGGTTCAACCCAAAAAATGACCAAAAGGCGAATTTTGCCGAAAAAGTCAAGGAGGAGTCCAAATTGTTTATGGCTCATTCTTCATTCAATGGTGTTGCTGATAATATATGGTTCGTTGATAGCGGATGCTAAAACCACATGTCTTGTTCAAGGTCTATGTTCAAAGATCTTAACGAGGCACTAAAAAGTGAGGTACGCCTTGGAGACGGCAAACCAATTCAAGTCGAAGGGCGAGGTACAGTGAGTATAAAAACAAAACAAGGTGATACAAAATTCATTTATGATGTTAATTTTGTGCCTAACTTAGCTTACAATTGCAAGTCTTAGACCTCTAATTAGACTCCTCTAATTAGTTCATTAAATTACATGAACTTAATGATTTAGGATCTAGTTATCATGCATGCAAATATAAAAGCATAAAAGAAAAGATAAGACGAAAATATCCTTACATTGGGAATTTAGGAATTTTCGGTTCAATATGGGCACAATAAGAACTCCTTCTTATTGTTCTTGAGCATGTAATTAATGGATGATCCTCCATAAAACAACCTCAAAAGTAGAAGGTATCCTTCTTTTTGCACCCAACAATCAACCCAAATAATCTTAACTTATTATTAACTAGATAATGAGTAAGACATTATACTACTAATATTATTTTATTACTACTCTAGTAATATGATATGAATATTAGTTTGCATGTGAGTTTTTGAGAGATGTTGAGTTTAGAAAGAGAAGTAAGAATAAGCATAAGAATCAAGTGTTTGAAAATGAACAACAATTGTTCTATTTATAGGCCTTTTGGCCGGCTCCCATGAGCTACAAATAAGCTCTATTTTGCTTATTTTATTCACATGCATAATGGTAGTGTATGAGATTGTATAATGATAATGATCATGTGTCATATATGTCATAATCATATGGTGGAGTGTGGAATTAGTAGAGAACAATCATCATTGAACTCCACTAGAGAAAATCCGGCCTCCACATGTGTTATGTGGTCCATTTTGATTTTTGATATTTGTCCCACAAATACTTATAATCATATGTTTAATTATCTTGTATAATTAAGTGTTAATTTGATCATATAACAATTATATCAATATATAATGGATCCCACAATGCCTAGTTAATTTAGTGATCCCTTTAGGTCACACCTATAGGATGAGACCCAAATATAGAATACTAATTATTTGTATACGATACAGTTTAATTAGAGCATTACATATATTTGATATGTACGTTTAGTTACAAGAGTTATTTATTGGAAATTGAGTTAGGAACTCATTCCAGTTAAGTTTATTAGTCAATTATACGATAACTGACTAAATAAATTTTACGTCTTATTTTAATACGATTAAATAAGATTTAATTTAGCGATTAATCGTTAATTCATTAAATTAGTTGAGGTTATGCATATATTTTGAGGTAGAGATAATTAGTTAATTATATTTACAAGGAGTTGTAAAATAAATTAACTAATTATCTAATTATATTTTACAACTCCTTGTAAATATAATAATTAACTAATTATCTCTACCTCAAAATATATGCATAACCTCAACTAATTTAATGAATTAACGATTAATCACTAAATTAAATCTTATTTAATCGTATTAAAATAAGACGTAAAATTTATTCAGTCAGTTATCGTATAATTGACTAATAAACTTAACTGGAATGAGTTCCTAACTCAATTTCCAATAAATAACTCTCGTAACTAAACGTACACATCAAATATATGTAATGCTCTAATTAAACTGTATCGTATACAAATAATTAGTATTCTATTTGGGTCTCATCCTATAGGTGTGACCTAAAGGGATCAGTTGATCACCGCCGTCATACGACAATAACGTCAAACTCTAGTCAGCCGAGTGTTACCGATTTACGTTAATCAACTGACGTGGAGTATCAAAATATACTAATCATGCCACGTATATTCCAAATGAGATTTATTATATAAATGCACTATTGTGGAGGACACTTACTCCAACAATAATTTGTTAAGTGTCGGTGAGTTGGTTAAGAATGGTTATTCTGTCATCTTTGAGAATGATTGTTGCACCATTACTGATAAAAAAAATCATACTTGATAGTTAGTGTTCCTATGACTCAAAACAAAATGTTTCCACTATATGTGTCAAATGATGTGAGTAAGGCTTTGGTTGTCAAAGGAGATAATGAAACCAGGCTATGGCATTTACGCTTTGGTAATTTAAAAGTGAAAAGTTTAAAAGTTTTGAGTCGAAATGAAATGGTTAATGGACTACCGCATATTGGTGAACCTGGCTTTTGTGAAGGATGTGTGTATGGCAAGCAATGTAAGCTGCCATTTCCCTCCTGAGATGCTTGGAGAGCTAGTAATTTTCTAGAGCTAGTTCATACTGATCTTTGTGGACCTATGAAAACCGAGTCAATCGGAGGTAGTCGATATTTCATTTTGTTTACTGATGACTATACTCGAATGAGTTGCGTTTATTTCTTGAAACAAAAGTCTGAAGCTTTTGAGTATTTCACAAAATTTAAGGAGTTGGTAGAGAACCAGAGTGACAAGCGTATAAAGGCTCTCCGTAGTGATTGTGGTGGTGAATTTTTATCTAATGAGTTCAATAATTTTGTGATGAGCATGACATACGTAGAGAGCTTACTGCACCCTATACCCCTCAACAAAATGGCGTGGCAGAACGTAAAAACATAACAGTGGTTGAGATGACCCGAAGCATGTTGCCCGCAAAGGGTCTCCCAAACAAATTTCGGGGACAAGCAGTAGCAACCGCTGTGTTTTTGCTGAATATATCACCTACCAGAGCTATGATGAATCGCACTCCATTTGAATCCTTGAGGGGTAAGAAACCTCGGGTGAGACACTTGAAAATTTTTGGTTGTATTGCTTATGCTTTAATTCCTTCCAACTTACGCCACAAACTTGATAGTAAATCCGAAAAATATATTTTTGTTGGCTATAGTACTGAATCTAAAGCATATAAATTATATAACCCGGTGAATGGCAAGGTGATTGTAAGTAGAGATGTCAGGTTCAATGAAGAAGAAAGGTGGGCATGAAGTGCTAATGAGCAAAATTCAGTAGCATCCAGCCTGGAAGTAGTTGATCCAGTGGATATTCAAGTGGACGGAAACTCACCACTTGGGACTCCGTCTCACCAGAACAACAATCCGTCATCACCTCACAGCTCATCCTCTAATAGTTCTCCACAAAGTTCCGCTTCAGATTCATCTAATGAGTCGCCTCCAAAACATTTCCGATCACTTTAAGATATTTATGAGTCGTGTAACTTTGCCTTATATTTGTCAAACCCTAATACTTACAATGATGCTGCTGAAAGTTGTGAATGGCAGGAAGCAATGAAAGTAGAAATGTATTCCATTGAAAAGAATCTGACTTGGGAATTAGTAGATCGACCGGTGGATAAGAATATAATCGGGCTCAAGTGGGTGTACCGCACAAAATACAATTCTGATGGTAGCATTCAGAAGCACAAAGCTAGATTGGTCGCTAAGGGGTATTCACAGTAGCAAGGGGTAGACTTTGATGAGACGTTCTCACCTGTTGCACGATTTGAGACGGTAAGAGTATTTCTTGCTGTTGCTACTCAATTACAACTGCCCGTTTATCAATTCGATGTGAAGTCTGCATTTTTAAATGGAGACTTGAAAGAAGAGGTGTATGTCTCACAACCACAAGGCTTTGAGGTGGATGGCGATGAAAAGAAAGTTTATAGGTTGAGAAAAACTCTTTACGGGCTAAAACAAGCACCGCGTGCTTGGTATAGCAAGATCGATTTATTCTTTCAAGCTACCGGATTCAAGAGAAGTGAAAATGAGCCAACTCTTTATATCAAGCAGAAAGGTAATTCTGAGTTCTCGGTAGTTTGCTTGTATGTCGATGACATGATTTATATGGGTTCGTCTCAATCCTTGGTTGAGGAATTTAAGTCAAATATGATGAGAAAATTTGAAATGACTGATTTGGGTCTGCTTAAGTATTTTTTGGGGCTTAAAGTTAAGCAAAGTACAGACGGTATATTTCTTTGCCGGGAGAAGTACGCCACTGATTAGCTGAAAAAATTCAACATGTCCAATTGTGAATTTTCAACTACACCTATGAATGCAAATGAAAAGTTGCAGCGAGAAGATGGAACCGGGCCTACTGACGTAAAATTTTACAGAAGCATCGTTGGAGGTTTGAACTACCTAACCCATACTAGGCTGGACATTGCCTTTACGGTAAGTGTGGTGTCTAGGTATATGCACAACCCGGCCAAACAACATCTAGGAGCGGCAAAGAGGATTATCCGTTATGTCGCTGGAACTCTAAACTATGGAATTTGGTATGGTAAAGTACCAGACTGAAAGTTCAAGTTAGTTGGGGGGTTCAGTAACAGCGATTGGGCGGGTAGCATAGATGATCGGAAAAGCACTTCTGGTCATGTGTTTGGTCTTGGCTCGGGTTCTATAACCTGGAGTTCAAAGAAGCAAGAAACAGTAGCACTTTCGTCCTCCGAAGCAGAATATGTAGCAGTCAGTTCAGCAACCCGTCAAACTTTATGGTTGCTGAAGTTGGCTGGTGATTTTCATATCTCGCAAAATGAAAGTACTATTATATATTTGATAATAGGTCTGCTATCGCAATGGCGAAAAACCCTGCATTTCACGGAAGAACAAAGCATATAGACATCCAATATCATTTCATACGCAAGCTTGTAGCTGACGAAAAAAATTGTACTGAAGTTTTGTGGTGAAAATGAGCAAATTGCCGATGTTTTCACAAAGTCGATCGCTTCCGCAAGCCAAGCATCAATTCTTTATGTCGGCGTTGTTGAGAATTAATTCAAAGATAGTACTATAATTTAGGTTCATGTGTTAAATGGTAGTCATGGTCTTGAGTAGTTGGAGTAATTGTAGGAGTCAATAAGTTGAGTGGATTGTTCCTAAGTTATAGGTTAGTGGACTAATGTTGTGCGATTAGTTCCATGTTTCTAGTTTAGTAAGTTGCAGTCTAATTAGTATAAATAGACTTGCTTTTGTACTTCATTATTCATCTCAATACAAATTATTTCCCTTTTTTCTCTAATAAGAGATGATTGTGGAGTATATTAGTATAGAATATATATGATATATAATGAATATGGACGATTTATGGTTATAGGGTAGAGTTTGAGGGAGATATGGAGAGAATATGTGAGGATTTTGTTTCAGTTTTTTAGGGAGATATGTGAGTTGTTTTGAGGGATATGTGAGCTTGGGATTGTGTTTTCTTGAGCAATAAGGCATGGATATTAGTCTAAGACGTAGCATGAATGTGGCTTATGGGTCGCGGGTTTTAGGGTTGAAAAAGATGGGTTTTTGTGTTCTGTTTTGAGTACGGAAACAGGGGTTGCTGGACAGCTCTTTGTGGGCTGATTCGAGGGGTTTTTGGGAACGAAAATGGGCCGTGGAATGGTCTAGGTTATGGGTCCTGGTGAGGGTTATATGTGGTGAGGCAGTCGGGTCAAATAGGGGTCGGATTGTGCTGGTTTGGGTGTCAGGAATGCTGCTGGAAAACAGAGCAGCGAGGTGGGTATTGGACTAGTTTAAGACGGTTTTTTGGATGGGTAGGGTAGTCCATTAGGCACGAAAATTTTTAGGATGGTAGTCGGGAATATGGGCTACATGATGGGTGTGTTGGTTGTTGTGGGTAATGTGGTTAAGGCTCAGCAGGAAGAGCTCAAAGACCGTCGCAAAATCGAGTTAAAATCTCCTTGTAAAACTTAGTTTTAAAACGAAACGTAAAACGATAAATGAAACACAATATCGACTTTTCAAGTCAAACATAGAATATCGAGTTAATAAAATATTTAAAAATCGTAACTTATTTCATTTTAAATTTAATTTAAAACGAATGTAAACGATTAATAAACGAAGCTCAAAACCGATCTTTAAAACAAATGAAACCCTTCAGGTTAAAATAAACTAAAAATCAATTTATTAAAAATCAATTTAAAATTTTTTAAATTAACTTGAAATAAATCATTTAAAATTTATTCAAACTTAACAAAATCAATTAAATCTCATTTTATATCATAAAACAATCTCCATTTAATTGACGGTGTCGAGACGATATTACATATTGTCATATCATCATCGGGTGTTTGGCGGGAGTCTTATAAATTCCAATATCGACAGATACGGGTATCTACATAGTTTCAAATTCTATTTGCTTCGACGACCAACTTCAATTCGTTCAATTTCAATTTTGTAATTTAGCTTGTTAATTCCAAGTTTTCTATGATGAATTTAATTTATCATTAATTTTGATTTAAGACTTTGTTGTCTATTAGTGCTATGAATATTAATAATTAATTAGTAGAGTTTTTTTTATCCAAATTAGTGATAACAATGGTGTTTTGAAGCATTCAGAGTATACAATTTTGTTCGATGACATTAATTTCTCTGGTATTTGTAATTTATTGACCATGTATTGACTTTAAACGACAAAGAAAAATTCTCATCATTAACTATTTTTTATATTATATGCATTTTTTTCATGTGCACCCCCATTTATAAAACTCTGGATCTGCCACTAGCCATGAAGGATAGACGGAGATCTCAATCACAAAACTTTTGAGACGGAAAATTCACATGTTCGCATAAGAGTAACTCATCACCATGAACATTAAAATGGTCATGAGTAATATCTTATGATTTATAAACAGTAACACTTTTTGCAATATACAACTATGTAAATATGATCTTAAAGAGTTGCATCCTTATCTTTTTAAACTTACCCTATATAAATACGATGGTCATTCTCAATTTCTCTTTAAACAACTCTCTTAAAAATAACCATAGTCGTATTGTATGACCATATACCTTTTTCAAATGTGACAACTTTTTAGTAAATAATGACCACCCTAATAGTATAAAAACCCAAACATTTAGGGGTCGTTTGGTTCAACAGCTTGGTGAGTCTTTGGCAAAAGTGGTGAGTCTTTGGTGGGGCCACATATTGAAACTGGCAAAACGTAATTTGCAATTATTTTTCGGAATAGTCACCATTTAAATTAGCCAATTCCATATTTGTTCATTCCTCAACTTTTATCAAAATTTTATAAAATTGTTATTTTTAATACTTTCTAAAATAGTCCAAATTGCAAAAAGATCAAGTTTTTTATGGGTAAATAAATATAATATCAATACTGTTTGAATTTTTTTTAATAAATGTAAAATATTACTGTACAACAACAGATTTGATAAACGATTACAGAGAATGAAGTATTGTTCTAATTTGTTAAAACCCAACATTTTATTTTCTCAGTGTAGAAATAAGAACAATAATTCATATGAATTAAAAGTATTCAACAAACCATATAAGTGCAAATCTAAAAAAGAAAAATAAGATTTAATTACTGATTTTGTGTACCTCCATCTTTATAAAGATGAAGGTCTTCTATGGTAATTGCTCATATTTCTAAACCACTGAGGTGTTTATTTTTTTTTTTTTTATGATATCAGTCAAAAATAAATCAGGATTTGAACACTACAACGATATCTCGGGAAACTGACGGTTTTTCTTCGAAGATTGTAAGGAATATGAATTATGTTAGGACTGGGTTGGAGTTAGAGGGTCGGAGAGAAGAATGAGGTAAGGTGAAATTTGGGTCAAGATTTGTGAATTGTGAGTGACAGAGGGAGGAAGATAGAGGTAAAGTGAATTAGGGTAGGGTTGGGTTATACACATGCAACATAGGTGATAGACGTGAGATAGATCAAATTAATAGGTATTCATGGGCTGCGAGTTGTAGAATGTTTGTTGCAGCCCATTAATACTCATCTAATACGGTACTATTCTTCTTATAAGTTTTAACACAAATTCTCATTTTAGACGGGTAGACCCATTTTATTGCTTTAGATGGGTCAAACCCCTCACAAAAAGAGCAAGTGGGCAAGTAGGGGATATCCCTCCACTTGCCCCACGTGCTCTTTTGTGAAGTGGTTTGACCCGTCTAAAGTAATAAGACGGGTCGCCCTGTCTCAAGCAAGATCAAGTGTTTGAATGGGTCAAATATATTACATTTTCCCTATGAATTCTTATATATACAACTGGTATGTGTTAGACCCGTTTTATACTTATGACGGATATTGTTCAGTTAAGTAAAACTTATTGTTTCATCCACAAAGTATGAATATTATATAAAAGTAGTTTTTTTTAACTAAATAAATTATCCCCTTACCGCCAAATGTTAAAGTATTGATAATAAAAATGCTTTGAGATATAGTTTTTTTAAATTGGATATTATACTTAAAATTAATTTATGGTGTTAAATGATCAAATTGACTATTTAACGAACATATTAAAAAATATACAAAGTATAGATAAAGTTAAAATCTTAGTTACGACGGGTATGTTTAAATGAATATTATACATAATTAATTTGTAATATTAATTGATTAGATTATTTTTTTGGTACAAATTTCATTTAATATAAAAAATATATTGGAAATATATACTCCCTCATAGTCGGTCATTTCTTCTCTCTTTCCTTATTGGGTAAGTCGGGTTTTCTTCACTCTTTCCCTTTTTGGATGTGAGGTTGTGTGTTTTGTGTAGTCTAAATTCATTTGTATGTGGGGTAGTGTGTTTTGTGTGGTCCAAATTTTTTTTCTTAATTTTTGTATAAAAGGGAAAGGGGAAGAAATGAGTGACTAGGAGGGAGTATTACATATCCTTTCGAACTGATAAGATCAAAAACGTTATTCATATATATTTTCCTTTCCAATTTTTAGATAATATTTAAATGCATTTTTGCACGGGCATAAAACTAGTTGTTAGGTAAACTACGACCAGTTTGAAAAAAATGATCATTTTTAGTCATAAAAAAAGTAGTCACCCACCGAAAGTAGCCGCTCTTTATGAAAATAACTAGTTTTACTGAAGATGGGCACTGTGACCCGAATTCGTGCGAAAATAAAATACAAAAAAAAATTGGCAGTTGACACATTTGACGGACGAAACTATAGTTGAATTGAAGTTGGAAATTGGAGAAAATGGAGTTAACGAAGAGCAGAATCATCCTCTACAACGCCATGATCGTAACAATGGATGCCCAATCTCGTGTTTATGAAAACGGCGCTGTCGTCATTGAATCCGACGTTATCATAGCCATAGGTCAATCTGACGTCATTCTCGGGCAATTCTCCGGGTCCCACCACCTCCACGACCTCCGCGGCCACGTCTTGCTACCTGGTTTTCACCTTCTTCTCTCTCCTTTTTTTTATTTATCGGTTACTTTCTTATAATCATTTGTTTACCTCTCTGATTAACGTGGGTGGGACAACAGGTCGAGGTTCGAATCCCTACCCTTTTATTGTAATACGCCTGAATGCGCGCTTAGTTAGACTAAAAATATATAAATAATGGACTGAGACTGAGCAAAGTTAAAATAGCGAACCCATTATAGCATTGTTGTGAGATAGGATTAGAAAGTTGCTCAGAATGTCAGATGTTCAAAACTTGTTCAAAATTAGAAAAATAAGTGAGACAATCAAATGGAATATAAAAAGAAATGACCGAGACAGTGGGAGTATAAGGGTTTTTGGATGGAAGGATTTCGACGGAAAGGAAAGGGAGGGAGAGTAGGGGATTTTAAATCCCTAGTTTGGATAGCAAATAAGAGTGGAGGGGAACGGAGGGGGAGGGATTTGGAGGGGTCCATGGGATCCCTCCGCAAATCAAACCATAAGAATGATTTGGAGGGAAATTGTATCAAAACATCCACTTACTTTTCCGTTTTCTCCTTTCTCCTTCCCTCCCTTTCCCTCTTATTTTAGTATCCAAACAAGGCCTGAATATTGTCGGAAATTGAGTTATGGTATGGTGTGATGTGGTAGGGCTTGTGAATACACACGTGCATACCTCACAACAGCTAGGAAGAGGGATAGCTGATGATGTGGATCTGATGACGTGGCTTCATCGCCGAATTTGGCCATACGAGTCTAACATGACGGAGAATGACTCTTTCGTTTCCACTTTGCTTTGTGGAATTGAGCTTATTCGCACTGGGGTAATCCCTAATATACTTGCTTATTTCGTGTTAGTAAATGGTCGGACTATACAACTTCAGGATCTAATCAAGAAAGCTAATCAAACACGACATAATTCCTTAGCTAAGACAAGAAATCGCATTGTGTTGTAAACTTGTAATGATTACTATTCTATAGCCAAATGCTTATAGAAATATTGCAGAAATTGAGAGCAAAGGTTGCGGAGTAATGTTTTGTGATGTAAAAATATGATAAACTGCCTAAATGAATGATGTATCATGGTATTTAGACAACTGCAAGTCTGCAACGGTATTCGATTACAAACTAGGTTGCCCGAGTACATTTATCTTCGGTTCCAGTAGAGTTTTATCGAACCTTGAACCATGCAACATTGCTCCCTCCTTTGATATGCAAAAGTGTCCTATTTTCCCTTGTGGGATGTCCAAAAGTTAAGTGTCCATCGTATAATTTGCACACGTAATTCAACTTGCCTAAAATTTTGTGCGCGCATCCATGACTCATAGGTAACTTATAGCGGAAGTGTGCCTGGGATTGTTAATCCATCGGGCATTGCCTTGATTTGAATGACTGAACTTGTCTAATTCAGAGTGCAGACACTCCATAATTATTATTGCCGCATACCTCATAGCAAGGTCTCTTTAGAAGCTGCTTATATTTCAAAAAGAAGGGGAACTGCTAGTAACTAAATTTTTAATATTAGTCTAGTTGATCCAGTATCTAACTCAATATTGAATTTTTGGAGCATCTCTATCGAATTAGGTGACATGTTTCGCGGAAGCAGGGGGACAACATGTTTCCTCAATGGCTAGAGCAGTGGAGTTACTAGGGTTACGTGCATGTTTAACACAATCAATCATGGATTCTGGTGAAGGTTTACCAGCTTCATGGAGTGCTCAAACTACCGATCAATTGATTCAGGTGCGACTGTGGGAGACTTGTTAGAATTTAAATTTTGAGGTGGAAGAAGAAGGCGAATTTGAGTTGAAGGTAATGTGTTTGTTTTAAGGTCTCAGTCTCAGAAAGAACTTTATGAGAAGCACCATGATACTGCTGAAGGCCGTATTAAGATATGGCTTGGGATAAGGCAAATCATGAACTCAACTGATCGCTTGCTCATCGAAACCAGGAATTTGGCTAAAGAATTGAAAACTGGAATTCACATGGTAATTTACACCCCTTTTTTTTTTTCTTGTTTGGCATTTCAGAATCCACAGTTTTAGCGTAGATGACACACTTCTTTAGCACACATTTGTCTTGTTCAATTTCTGTTCTTTTGGACCGTGTTCCTAGCATAACTGTGGTAACTTTGCGATGAGTAGCTTTGGCCCTTTATTGGTCTTATTCAGTTCAATAAATGGAATTAACTTGCTTTTGCCGTACCTTTCCTATTATAATTATTCTTCACTTAACAGTAGTTGTCGCATTTTTGCTGTATAGCACATTGCTGAGATTCAATTTGAGAATCAAGTTGTGGTTGAAACACGAAAGGTTAATCATGGGACAGTTACATTCTTGGAGAAAATAGATTTCCTCCAAAGTAATCTACTTGCAGCTCACAGCGTGTGGGTCAACGACGATGAGGTAATCTCTCCACTCTACAAGTAGTTGTATGAGAGGTCAAAAGTTTTTTTTATACTGTTCCTCGCTTCGAAATCTTGATCTGGACAAAATTTATTGCTCGAGTGGAATTGTTTTGACACAAAGTGTTATTTTACTGGTTTGAATTCAAATAATTTTTGCTGCTGAAGTGTGTAGCTCAGTGATCTAATCTTATGCTAGGAATGGGATCCGACACTACTCAGGTTCAAGCTAGTTAATATTAGCTCAGCTGAGCATCTCTAGTTAGTCCCTCAAATATATTTGAGGAATTTGGACCATTAAATTAGACTAGGGTTCAATGTTATTTACCAAATTTGTTGGACATAATGATGTGCTATCGGTTGAGGATTTGAGTCTCTTATTTCTTTTTGTAAGGTAAACTTCAACGTCAGATTTATGAGCTAGTACTTAAATGACTCCTTTCTAGTGTCACCCTTTCAGATTGATTATCTATCGAGGGCAGGGGTTAAAGTGTCTCATTGTCCAGCTTCTGCAATGCGAATGCTTGGCTTTGCACCTGTAACTAAAATGATTCAAGCTGGAGTTTGTGTCTCTCTTGGAACAGATGGTGCACCGTCAAACAATAGGATGAGCATGGGTATGTTTGTATCTATCTTACATTTTTATTGTTTGTGTGAATGCTTAGTTATTAGAGTAATGGAATTCATTACATCTTTTGTATGAATATTATTGTTTTAGAGAACTGCACTATTATTCATTGAAGAAACTGGTTTCATAGCTGATGCAATAATTTTTTATGAGTAATAATGCTTGTGATAGAAAGTTCCGTGAGAAAGTAAAGAGTCATCTGCGTCTCTAATTAAAGGAATCGGCACGATATCGATTTTTCTTGTTCTTTTCCCTTCTTTGTATTCAAAGAAAGGTGCTGTCTGGTGAGGTTGGGTTTGCCATCTTGGCATGGTGAGCAAAATTGTTGGCACAAATTGCATTGCTGAAAATAGTTTCATTGAACAACTTTGTAGTTGATGAAATGTATCTAGCTTCATTGATAAACAAAGGGTGTCAAGCTTTTGCCACTGGAACAACCGATCCTACAGCTCTTCCTGCGGAACTTGTCCTCAGAATGGCAACTATAGATGGTGCGAAGACTGTGCTATGGGACAATGAGATTGGGTCACTAGAGGTTGGCAAAAAGGTGAGTCTGACGACTTCACTTCTGTAATTCATTGCCCCGGCAATTATAGTCATATCGCTCTATGATCATAACTTTGTACTCCTTGTATTTCCGCACATAGTTTACTTAATCCAATTTAGTCCTTTCATCCTATAGTGTACATTCCATTATTAGGCATGTTTTCTGTGATGGAATATGAATACATGGCTTCCTAGCTCACCCGAGTCTGTTCACATAAAGGATCTGTCTAAAAGCCAAAGTAAACTACTGTGAGGAAGCAAGGATAGAGGGAGTAGTACAGTTTGTACTCATATAAGTCATTACTGCTTGCTTGTCTTTGGATCGCCTGTCAACTGATTCCTGAGGTTGCTATTTGATTGCTTCTTCTATTTTAATTTGCAAGAGCTCCTCATGTCATGTTTTTGTTCATAATTTTAGGCTGACATAGTCATCATTAATCCTTGCTCATGGACCATGATACCTATTCATGACAGGTAAATGTTTATCGCTCTCTGATTCTCCACTTCTTTTGTGATTGCTTTCGTGATAATATTTTGTTAAATATCGTCTGAGGATGTAGTCCTAAAGCGGAGGATCTAAGTGTCTACCTGTCCAGGGACCTGGTGACAATTGGACTGTTGGCTACTTCTACTGCTGCAATTTTACTGAATCATGTGCGGTGCTATGAATAATCTATACTATCATCTAAAGAGAAAATGTTAGGCTGGATGCTGTTTGGTTAATGATATTTAAGTAAAATGGAAATGCTTTTGATTTTTAAGGTGTTATTCTCCCTATACTGAAGCTTTATCATCTGGTTGATTCATTTTCTCTTGGAGTCAGACCGTCAGATGAGAGTTGTTTCTCTGCTGAAAACTAAAACCCTCGTTTTTCAATACTCTTTACGTAGGAGTGAATCTTTTTCGTTCTTTTTTTTTTTACAGCATTTCCAGCCTTGTTTATTCCATGAGAACTGAAAATATAGTCTCGGTCCTCTGCAATGGAAAGTGGATCATGAAGGACAAGAAGATCTTAAATGTGGATGAGGTATGGATTATTCCATAATACTTTGTTCCACACAAGCTTCTCCCATATATCAACTGTTGGAACTTTTTATTTTGAATTTGTGATCGATAATACGTTATACTCAAAGTGTGAAAGCCTTCTGAGTTTTGGTAAATATCAAGAAATTATAATACTCATATAAGAATGGTATAAAATTATGTTTTTGGTTACGATTGCGGTAGTGGTTGCAAAATCTCGGGTTGGGATACACAATCTTCACGTATTGGTTGCGATCAATGCTACTGTAATCTCAAAAGTATTTACCAACAACAACATTACCCCTATGCCTCAAGGGCTCTTGCAGATTGCAGGGGTTTTAGTTGAAATTCGACGTTCGTAGTTAACATTCTCTCTTTTTCACATAAAACATCCAAAATCTGCAAAATCTCATATTGCTGAGTAATTCTCCCTAGAAATAATAGCTAGTATAAAAGAAGTGGTGGTGATATCGTTATGTAATGATTCTTGATATATCGTTTGATGACGTGAGTGACACGTGACAGGACCATAATGTCAGCATCTTTTCTTGTGTATAATATCGAGGGAAATAATGTAACGACGGCCTTAAATTCTGTTACATAATGCAAGGGAAGCAATTTAATACCATGCTTAAGTTGTTTTGCTGTCGATTTTTTCAGCTTAACTGTGTGATACTAGTCAATGATTAAGTTTGCTTCCTGGCATAGAGTCAATCTTTGAACCCTGTAGCCTTAATCATAACTCTTCCAACACTATGTACAGGGAGACGTCATTTCACAGGCAAAGCAAGCGTCAAAAGAACTTTTGGAGAGAGCTGGAATCAGTATTCCAAAGAGAATGAATGTCATCTGAATCATCTGATACTCCTCCAAAGTTAATCATGGAGTAATTTCCATGAATGAGAAATATATAGGAAATGTATCCTTTTATATTACGTAGTATTTAACTCTCTTACTCCTCGTTGGAACCGTGAAGCACGGGGTAATGTTGTTGTACTAGCTTGGATCTGGAGATTAGTAAACTCTTTACTCTTTTTTTCTTTTCTGGAAACCATTTGTCCAGTTGACAGTGATTTTTGATTTCTCTGGAAAATGCTGAAATTGGAATCCAAAGTAATAGGATTTCTTGGTCCTAAATTTGACTAGAATTGTGGGAATTCTAGAAAGACTGGTTGCTTCCGGCAGTATGTGATAGTGATTCTAGTTTGTTGAATCGTAAAAAGCTAAATCTTGATCACTTGTTAGACGATAGAAAATCTAACTGCTTACATATACGTTGACATCGATTTATTGTCTCGTTTATAATGTTTTTAACATTTTCATTGAGCAACTATCACATCCAGAATGAGGTAACATAGAAGTTGGTCTTGTCATGCAGGCCGAGCTCAGTCGGACCAGTTGTAGAGGCTTATTTGGGTATCCCGAGTCAGGGCATGCTCACAGAGCAATCGTCTTACAGACTTTTCAGGCAAAAATTCTAATCGACTAACCTTTTTAGTGGATGTAGTAATGTCATAGGAGACGTCATGAATTCTCAGCATACGCATAATTTATATACCTTTATAAAAAATTTACATGTTTGAGGTTACAAATAAAGCAGAGGACATATATACAATTTTCAAAAGAATACCAGTATTTAACAGGGGACCATGTTCAACAATGAGAATTTAACTTGTAAACAAATCTTGCTTTTAATCAAGTCTAACTTAGCCCCAGTTACAATCCAATACCCGGGATTATCCTGTGGCCCTCGAAATATTTCAAAAGTATTTACAAATCGGAGTAATTTCTGGTTCTGTACAGGAACCGGAGGTCCCGTCGGGAAAAGACCAGAATCCACCACTATCCCCTGCTCCTGTTCTTTATCCAGGTTCCCTGAAGTCGATGGTAATGACATGGATAAAAGTCTCGATTTTTGAGAGGTGGATCCTTGAGAACTCTGGTCCCACTCTGACTGTACGATCTCAAAATCCAACACCTTGGAATATAACAGTCGGATATGAAGCACTTGCTTGGAGTCATGTGTCTTAGTGTACAGCTGAGCTCCTGTCACTATGAATGCTGTGTTTTCCTGTTCACTAGTCTTCCAGGAGGGATTGTATTTAACGGGTGCTGAGCAAATATGTGAGTAATTCTTCTTTTGCACAGGCTCGAAATATCGACCATCTGATATCTCGTCTGATCCTCTCCAGAGCGATGGTGATTTTTCGATCTTGTTTTCAAGTATAAGGGGCATGTTTGAGAGATGCTGGAGGTGTATTGCTAGCCTATTATCCATAAACAAATAGTAAGTCTGATGCAAACTGTCGCTACGATGATTGTTTAATCTAGGGACGTATCTAGATTAATGGGATTCAACAATGTAATGTAAACCTGTCATTTCTCATGCCCTCGAGGTATAACCGCACCCCGGTAACAGGTTTATTCTCAGCATTAACCTGTCAAACAGGAATACTAACTTGTCAATCTACATTCCGATGAATAAATCGTGCCCAAACACTATACAAAACACTTACTATTGTCTAAAACAAGATACCTGAGTAGTATTGACAAGTAATTTTGGAGCCATCAGGTTAAAATAGAGAGCAGAAGTTGGGAGTGGCATGTTTGTCGTAGGTGCTAACGGAAGATCGCTGTGTATAGGAGCCCATATCCTGTTGGACTGGAACTCGAGGAAGTAGCGTAAATCAGCAATGGGTGGTTTATCTGCATAATTCCAACCAAATGATATAACATTAGTAGCACATCTAAAAAAGCAAACTAATTCCAGCGATCGAACATCAATGCTTTTTACGCTCTTAGTTAAGGATGATTACATTTGTTTATATGAAGCTAATGACACTTGTTTAGTTTAATGTGTATGTTTGATGTCGGCAAGTGTTAGGTGTGAAATGAGTTGAGTATAATAGTGACATAATGTACAATTTAGTTGAAATGAATTGAATAGGATACAGAATGTGAACATATGTGTGTAAGGGAAGAACTAAGAAGAAGAAGAAGAAGAAAGAAGACTTACGACGTAAATAAAGATTGATAGCATGTGATAAGAAACCTTTGCCAGGGACACCTTTAAGAAGTGAAGTTATAGGAATGAAACTCAAGTTAATTGCATCAGGCATTAATGCTACTGTTGGTAACCATTCACTGTGTTCTTTTATTGATACATCTCCCCCTCTTTTCGCACATATTACTGTGATTCCCTACATTCAACAATCAAGGATTATTCATATATATTTAGATGTTATTAAAAGGGAGAATAATGATGGAAAGGAGACCTGAAACCTGTATTTTACAAACTCGAAATAAAAACGACCGACTTACTTGTTTAGAGGTGACATTAGGAAAGCTATGAGTAGGAAATGGGAGTTGTTCATATATGTTGAAAGCTGATGGAACCTGTAAATAAATATAATGATCGATAATTAAGGAAACAAGGCATGAATGAATGAATGAATAATAATAATAATAATAAGTAACCTTAAGTTTGTTGTCTTTGGTTCTGCCATGCTTAGAAGATAAGGTACAGATGCCAGTAAAGAGCTGATCTCCAAGTTCATACAAATGCTTCTTAAGTTGAGATGCATTTAGTTTTGATGATTTATCTTGCTTCACTAAAACCATGTCTTCTCCACCAATGCTTATTCCCACTATCACATGTGTCCCATACTTCTCTATGAATCTGCTCCATGCATTTGCCTTTTCTTATTATTTTTCATATATTATCAAAATCTTTTTATACTTTTAAGCCACGATTTTAGCATTTTTGCGACGGATAGGATCTTCACAATAATGACTTTTTTAGTGTTTACAACAGTAAAGTACGAGTGTGATTTTCACCCAACACTCAACTCAGACTTTCATATTTCCTTATCTTTATCGCTCAAGCTTATCAAACACTTATAAGTGTATGTTAAATCCACTTTTATTACTCACAAATTATGTTCACAAGTCTTAAGATGGGTGACATGGGTCTTGGATAAAAAGACCCAAACTTCAAACTTTACAATAGCGTGGGACTCTTTCCCACTTTGAGTATCAAATGCATGCATTAATTAGTCGGATCTCAAACCGGGGTAAGCTTGTCTAAGGCGTGGGATAGATAAATGTGTGTCACATGTATCTATAAGCTATGTTGCTCCGACACTTTATTTAGATGTCGTGTGCACCGTATCCAAATATTATACTTTAGACCAAAAAGTTGAAAAAATTGGCACAAAATAGCCGTTTTCAATCCTTGACACGTGTCAGACAAGACACATGTGCCGGAGACTAGGGGTAACACGGTGCATAAGTGAGCTATCTTTCGCAAATAAAATTGTCTAAAGGATACAACTGGAGATGATTTATTATCTAATGCATCAACAAGCCTTGATCTTAAGCGGGCATGAGCTTTATGATCGAATTGTATTAGAGATATTATTATATTAGGATTATATGACAATTTGAATCTAAGGTCTGTTATCTACAATATATCAGCCTTATCCAGGACACTAAGTTAAACCATCTTGAATAGTACTCTTATGTACTGTCTTTGGCTTGTCATACAAAGTAAATTGACATGTATATAATTACGTTGGCTATCCTAGTGATTAATTGGTAATTGGAAATTTGGAAGCAATGTAAGTCATGGTCTACTATTACTCTATTAGCTATATATATATTGTAGATTGAGGTCAACCATTTTTGAGTAAAAATGAACTTACTTGTACAAAATGGTTGATAATATAAGGTTTCAAACCTAACTAGACACTTGTATATGTCTTTTTCATGATGTAATTATGTAAATGAGAACCGTGATTAACGTTCCCTTTGTCTAGTATTAGTAATGACTCATGGTGTAAGAATCAATAATTATTAATGTTATTTGTTTCTAACAGATAAGCAATAATCATCAAATACAGTCAACCATGAAATTAAAGTCTTGTATCGCTTACGCGCTAAATCCATCAAAATGCCTTAATTTAGTTTAACTAATTAAAACTTATTTTCATTTCTATCTTACCATCTTTGACAAGCTTACCTTGACGAAAACGACGATGACTTATTTAACATTTAAGTATCCATTAATTACTCCCTCTGTCTCGTTTATTTGTTTGCGTTTATATCCTTTAAGAGATGTATTTTAATCAAAGGTAAACAAATAATTAATTGGGACGGAGGGAGTAATAATTTGACCGGACATGTAAACTCAAGGTACTTGTTCCATACTTTAAAGAATTAGGTCAAATAACCTAATTAAAAAATTAGCAAGCTAACTAGTCCCTGTCTCATTTATATTCTAGTTGGATCCTTACTTTTCTACCCATAATATATTAATATGCATGGAATGTTGGTCACGGAGTACAACTTTGTAACAAAATAATACAACATGAAAAAACTAATAGTCTTAGTTATTTTGCATGTAATAAATTTGACATTTTTTATTCATAATATATGAAAAGACTAATGAACGATATTGAATCTTAAGACGAAATAAAAAAATGTGAATGAAATATGTATATGTTTCTCCAAGCGCGAATTACCATAGTGTAAATGTGTAATGATGTTTCAGTCTTCTTTTAAAAAAAAACATATGCCACCCCAAATTAAATCAATATATTTCGCGCTGTTTTTTATTAGGTTAGTAAGGTTGTTTAAGCCCCTTGACACAAATGATATCACTAGTTGACTATGAAGTTGTAGAACCTGCTGCTAGTATTAATTTTATGGGTAAAGTTTTTTTGTGAAACTATCTTACAATAAGATAATAAAGATATCATTGTGTGCTTCTTTTAAGATGGTGGTAAAAACTAAAAAGGCTACTAGAACTTAAAAATTGTCAAATATGATATCGCTCGGTTTACATAATAAAGAAGATGGTCGATTACTCGAAGTTAGCCTAGCTAAAATGGTACAAATGATATTAACTCAAGAATCGTATGGCATACATATATAAGGCTTAAAATGATTTTTTTGTGTGGTATGACAATAAATTATTGACAAACATTCTTACAAAGAATCAAAATTAGTTTCAATTTACAAGAAAAAAAATGATTAAATAATTGGTGAGGTTGTCAAAATTGGGTAGGAATGTAGGATGATGGAGAATAATAAGAATATAGTCCCCCAACAGCTAAATTTTATTAGCCTGTCTGATTCTCATTGACTTTTGGATTAAAATCTTATTTCAATCCATCTTAGTAATTAGTACAACAACAAATTCCTCCAGTAATCACCGATATTTAGTCAAAGTCTATTATCTAATTTTCTTTTCCAAAACCTTCTTGTCTTACACGGAGACGGAGTATTCCGTATATTCTTAAACCCCAACATGCCAAAGAAAAAAATAATGAATCGGATAACTATTTTTAAAAGTGTAAGGGTATAACAAATGATAATGTTAAAAAACGCAACGTAGATTTTAATTAGAATGCGATATACTAATTAAGACGCGTAAAAAGAAATCTAAAAAAAATAGTACTCGTCTTTATTTAAAAGTATTGAGGTGTATATTAGTCCGCAACCATATAACTATATAAGATACAATAAACCATTTCCAAAACCGTAGAAGATACTTGGACAACTTGACTATTTGGGATGGTATCTGGAAATTAGGGAGATATCTCATTTGATTTCACATTTTGCCAGCCATAGTACGCAGAATATGAAAAGGACTATCATATACTGATTCCTACTTTGTCTTCTATTTACCTAACGCCATATTCTTTAGCGGGTAATTCCAATTCTTATAAGTTTAGTTTAGTTCGCTTTAGTTTATGCCCATTTAGTTTAGTTTACTTCACTTCAGTTCAGCTTAATAGTATTACTGTTATTATTTCAGGTTTACAATTCAGTTCAGTTCAATTCAGTTCATATCCATTTGTTAAGTTCGGTTAAAAATTCACTTCAAATCAGATCAGTTCAACAATCCAAAACAACATAACCTAAATGTGACTACTTTATTCCCCTTATTACGAATATAGATGCATTAACTTGGCCTATCATAAAAGCACTTTTACTATACCATGCAAAGATTGCTAATCCAAACGAGTTGATTTGTACTCTATATGAATCATTCCGATAAAAATTCTCAATAAGACGATCGACGTAATATATTGTTCTTAATTAAGACTGCTGATCAAGTTAAATCATGCTTATCCATTAATATGATGTCATACATTTACTTAGAAGCTCATTTTTTGTCATGAATTCTAGTATTAGACGGTTTTGCAATAGCTTACTACTAGTACAAGTAAGATTAATTGCTTAAATTCAGGTGACTTATATTCATAATGTTAAATGCACTTTATCTTTGTCGACCATCCTTTTGTTTGAACGCAAATTCTCATTTGTGACGGACAAAATCCGTCGCAAGCTTGCAACATGAGATAAAGGCAAGTGAGAGGCCATGGTAAGTGGGAGAGGGTAGTGAGAGATCACAAGCTCGTGACGCTCACAAGCAAGGCGGACTGTTGCTTGAAAAGCGAGAGTAATATATAAGTAGAAAGGAGAAAAGAAAGACATACCTAGAAAGAGCAAGGGGATCCCAAGTTTGAGGAACAGAATTACGAAGGTCATCAGAAAGAATGAGAGGATATCGATCGATATGAAGATTGAACAAAACAATTGAGTAACCATCAATTCCCAACATATTTGTATTTGCTGCATCTTTTGCCCATGATCCACTTTCATAATTGAACATTGAATTAAACAACCCTGATGGTATCTTCCCCGACACCGCCGATCTTCTATTCATCAACTCCGACATCTACCACGACACAATAAGTTATATGCACCCACACTTTAGCAACAATAATACGCAAATTCTCATTTAAGACGTGTAAGTCCGTCTGAATATAAGACAGTGATCGCGTTATCATGATAAAAAGTTACCATCAGTTTATTGCTTTAGAAAGTAACAATTTTAGTTATAACCTTTTATTATTAAATTGTCACTTGATATTTTTAAAAAAATAGTGAATTTTTTTATTATATTTAATAATCAAACCAAACATTACAAAACAAAATAAATAACACGGTTTGTTAAATAAAACATTCCCTACAATAATGCTACATTGTCAAGATTATGCAGGTGAGTCATATTCCTTACATGTGTGAATGTGTGATCAATCAACTTACCACTGAGTCTTGTATGGAGACGGTTTTAAGAGCAGTCCAATTATCTACTCGGTTGGTCTAACGTGTAAAACCGTATAATTAAGTTTCCATAATAATAACGTACCTGGCTGAAATCGAGGATGTCGGATTGGTGGCGGGTATGATCGCCTTTGTCGCATTTGATATCAATAGAGACGGGTTCATGAAACGCGCCAAAACCGGGTAAAACGAGAGGTCTCTTATGGTCGTCATTAAGCACAACGAGTCGATCACCGTGACCACCTTTGCAAAACTTGAGACGAAAATCGGAGGTTAAATCAAAACCTTTACCAAGACATTCAATTGCTCTCTCAATAACACTCCAACTACCAATTGTCATCGTCGTCATATTCAACTTCTCTCGACTTGGCCTCCCATTTTCAATCATCTTTTCTTCAAACTTTTATTCAAATTTGAGTAAATGTAGAGGTGTTTTTTTTTTGGGAGGTGGTCGTAAGAGATTTTTATATATAATAAGCTTTGATTCCGTATATATTGTCAACTTTCTTTTGGTCAACCGTATATTTCTATTATTACTATAAGTAATTTGTTTGATTTAGTTGACCAATTTTGCAGGAATTATCGGACTATTTCCTTCTTTATATATTTTGGATTTTCTTACATTTTTTTTTTATTTTCTTCTTTTCTTTCAAACATTAAAAGGTTGATTTTTCTTTAATTTGTGTATTACTGGATTACTATATGACTATATGAGTAGATACTTATTTATCCCAGGCTTTTTTTCATGTATTTAGTGCTGTCGATTTGGCAAACAAATATGGTCTGTATCGTATTTGTGTTCTTGTAAATATTAATCTAAGAATTAAGTCATAAATTGAAAATTTGGTATAACCTAGAAAAAAAAAATTATATGGCTTTGCTTAATTAAAAATTATAAATTATGACATTGGCAATTAGTTTTAGAACACTTGAGGTTGTTTGTTATGCATCTATTGTCTTTTTTTTTTAATTTGTGTATTACTGGATAGTGGTTGCAAGAGTATTGACAGTATAATTTATTTATTTCTTAACAGGTATAGTAGTTTCAGGAGTATTGACAGTAACAATAGTGGCGGCGAGAATAAAAATTAAAGTAATAGTAGCAATGGGAGTACTAATGAAAGTAATAATAATAACAACGGGGGTGATACATTAACATTATAATAACAACAAAATTAGTGAAAGTAACAATAGTAAAATCAAATGTAAGTATTAGTATCATATACAAATGTACTATAAAATAAATTTTAAATGGTAAATTTAGGTAGCTCGGACGGATCGAGGACCAGCACCAGTACCAATGTATTGACCAGAAACCAGAGACTTTTATAAAGGATAAAAATACATAAAATCTCATCATACTATAAAGTTTTAGATGTATAAAAACCCATAATACTATATAGTCTATCAAACTTATGATACTATGTATTTTTAGGAAAGAAATACGAAGTAGTATGTATATTATTCCTAATATTATATAGGAATATTAGGAAAGTATATAATTTAAAAAAAAAACTAAAAAAACAAGAAGAGAATTTATATGAAAGATTGATGATTTAGATGAAATGACTCGTGTTAATGTGTAGGCCATGTATACAGTCTGGCGAGCTATCGTGAGTGACAGCTCCCGACCCGGGGTTTGGGCCGGTATGTTACACTCATACGTTCACTTGGGTTCATTAGGTTTTAGGTTCTAAAATCGTCGCTCTGATACAACTTTTTAGCACCCTCATTTATCCGGCCAATGAAAACGGGGATACCACCGTCTCGGTTTCTCGAGATAGTGCATCACAACCCCAATGAAGGAAACAACCAGTCTAATGACCAAACTTATCAAATCTAAACTTTTCCGTTGGCCCAAATCATCATCATCATCCACATTTACGTAGAAGAGTAACCTTTGATAGGTTATCGCATACCTAATCAAAGATAAATACCCTACACACAAATGAATGTAGTAATAGGGGTCGAACACAAGGAGACGGGAGTTCTATACAAGTTGTTATGGGGTGAATTCTATCAAAGTCGGTTATCGATTGGTTTGGTTGGGTTTATGAAACAACAATAATAATAAAGGAAGAGTCTAGGGAGGTCGGGTCCACATGCAAATTATGTAAATGCTCAAGTCAAACTAGGAAATTGATAATAACAATAATAGCTTGGGCTTAAAGAGAACCACCTCTCGGCCTTATTGTCAACCATAGATCGGGTCCTAACAAACTCTCGCTTTGGCTAGGTCGTTCTACTTATACATGCTTAGTCGTCTAATTCAATTCCGTGTCTCTCGACTTATAGAAAGAATTAATGAAGTTAATCAAGGATTGTGATCAATAATCAAAGACTAACAATATAATGCAAACATGTGATAGAAACAACTATTTGATATCATAACATCTCATTTCAACAATTGCAAATATTATTTATGCATGACTTCCCTAATTCCCTAAACAAAGTAACGACTCTTGCATAATGATAACTAATCTAATAACAAATGATAAAGTAAACATGATAACTAACTAATAATAGAAATGACAAAGGAAATAACAAAACAATACAAAAAATAGAATTACCTCAACAAAGGAAATAAAACTTGGAATTGAAGAACACAATGGAACCAAATAACTTGCAAATGAACTTGTAATATAAATTGAAATACTTAAAGGAATTATTTGTAACAACTAATGGAAACTAAACTATTCTAAACCTAATCTAATGACTAATGATATTATGTAAAAGAGTGTTTTTAGAGTGTAGAATGTTGTCCAAGATGATCCTCTAATGACAGATTAAGGCTCCTATTTATAATAAAATAGGAGCATAACGTAAAGAACTTAGGGAGAGCAAACTCCGATCGGGGAAAGGTAACCCCGATCAGGGCCGTGGGTATCCGGGTTCATTGTCTTAAAAGCCTTGCTTGGTTAAATGCATGCGGAATCCAAAGTTTTGTCTTAATGCGTCTTTAATCTGCGGTTAAATACACCATTTAACATACTTAACATCCAAAGTTGAGCATCCTATGTTGAGTTTGTGAGCCTCCAAATCTTGGGCTTCCTTTGTGACTTCATTTTATGCATCAACCCATTTCATAATTCTTGGACTTCTTATTCCCACAATGTCCTATCATGATCAAGACTTGCTCTTATTAGCCTCGTGAACTTGGATGAATGCTAATTTGACGGGACAAAGCTACAGAATGCTTCACTTCCTACAAAGTGCAATGAAAACACCTAGAACACGGAATTAGCTCATAAACACATTAATAGAAGTGCAATAATCAAATAAACCGAGCTAAAATAGGGAGTTAAACTATATATAAAATGGACTCATCAACCTACTCACCACAAGACCGTAAATTGTCGAATGTATTACCGTAGATAGTTTTTGAAAGGATTTACACATGTAGCAATTCGAGTCAATCAAAGGTTAAGTAGAAAATTCAATACGAGCATATAGTAAAAACAAGTGACAATGTCCACATGATCATACACATGCACAATGTAATCAACTGAATCCAACACACATCAACTGAATCCAACACAATCACATGAATTAATCTCAATCTCAATCAAGGATGCTTGCTACAAATCACAAGACATCTTTATGCTTGCTACAAATCACAGGGCATCATGTGGTGCTCGAGCACACCCCGGACCATTATACGTGCACGTCCCCTCTAGTGGCACACCCAAAAGATAATGCTCTAGGCGGCCCTCTGCGTACGATGATGCCTCAAAGGGATATGGTTGCCCGTACCGGTCCCAACATCATAATCTCAAGTCATCAATATCACACAATGCATCATCATCATAAATGATATAATTAATATGGATAATGTCACAATTCTCAAATCATATCAAAATCACATATCAACTAGGATTGAGTAGAAAAATCTCTACCTTTTCGCAAATCCAACCAAAGCAAGACAACCGAGACTGCTCATTTACATAATCGGCACCTATATAAATATAATAAGATATGATTATACTTTATCCTCAATTAATTGTCCAATTACTAACAATTTTCCCAAAATCCCTAAATTTTTGGTAAAGACATCAAGGATTCAAGAACATAAAGGAAATCCCCAATTTATAGGTTTCATTATCAACTCTAAGAATCAATAAGGTAAAACCCCCAAACTCTAGGCTAAACTCTCTTACGATAGGTTAAGATGAGATTAGAACAAGACTAACTTGCTGAGATTTGTTTTACAAAAGCAAAAAAAAGGATTAGGTTAAACTTACCCAAAAAAGATGGATTAAGGGTAAGAATCCTCAAATAGATCTACAAATCGTCCCTTTAGATGCAACCAATATGAAGGCTAGGGTTTTGAGATGAGCTTAAGAGGTTTAAGTTTGATTATGATAGCTTAGGTTTTTATTTATACGAAACTCCCCAAAATCCAATGATTAAAATTGGGAAAAAAAACTAAGCAGGCCGACTCAAGTCGAGTCCCCATACCAAACCGGTCGAGTAGGCCTCACTCGGCCGAGTTCCCCACTTATTCGACCCAGTGCCACTAAGCTGACAAGGACCCCATATACTTCCTATACTCTTACTCGGTCGAGTGACCCTTTTTACTCGACCGAGAGGGTCACTCGACCGAGTCAGACCTTCTCAGTCGAGTGCTACATCAACTTGATCGAGTCCCCGTTAAAGGAAGACAGAGTATCACAATCTTATCCACCTTAAAATGAACTTCATCCTTGAAGTTCGCTCACATGCACGCACCCCAAAATATGACCGACTACATCACACACCATACCATCCAAGCAATCAAACCACAAGGACTCGGTATCTCCGTTCACAATTATGACCAAAACAATTATTAAATCCAAACAAGTGCCGATACTAACTTGACTCTACCGACCAATCAACGGCATCACCCAAGATTACCAATTGTACTCACCCATAAGGTCCCCACTATTAACAACAAAGCTCTACGCATTATTACAGTTAATTTCATGTCGCGTTCGTGTCACGCTTCCACGTTTACTCTTCCATGTTTACCAGCTCTTCCACAATTAGGTAACCCAAAAAGGGCAAAACATGAACCTAGCCCAAATAACAATAAGTCGATGGCCCAGTCCATAACGTAGAGGTACACAAAATAGAAGTACACAATCTCCTTATCTTCCACTTTTTCATTCTACTTCTATTCTAGTTCTAGTATATCTGCATTTCCAAAGCATATTCCACCTAACCAACCTCCTCCTTCAACCATCAATGGCGACATCTGCTGCAACCCTAGTAACTTCCTTTTCCTTCTCATCTATCATTACTTACTAATCAACTGCTAATTTAACTGTTAATTATCTTTAATGCGCGTTTAATTTGATTATTTTGGATTTTAATTCAGGTTAATATTTGTTCGATTTCTGGCGTTGCACCGGCGAATGCCGGTAACCGTAACACGTCGTTATCTGTCAAGGTTGCTTCCAAAACTTGTTTGTCGTCTTCTGGTTCTTTCGCTCACCTGTCCCTCACGTGCTCTTCTCCTTGTTCGCTTCGCCGCCTACCTCGTCGCCTTCTTCCCTCAGTTCGAGCTTCTACTGAGGTCTTTATTGTTTTATCTTATACTCCCTCCGTCCCGGTCATTTGTTTACCATTTCCATATTAGGGTGTCTCATTCATTTGTTTACCTTTCTATAATAGGCACATCACCCAATGGGACTATTGTCCACTTGTCATCCATCTAGTATAACCACAAATGGTCCCCTCCCATTTTCTTAATAATTGTGCCAAAACTAAAGGTAAACAAATGACCGGGACGGAGGGAGTATATTTTAATTTAATACTACTCCAGTCCTTTATATTACCTTTATGTTTACCTTTGATTAAAATATCCGTCAAATATTATATAGAAGGTAAACAAATGACTAACACGGAGGGTGTAGTAATTTAATACTCTCTCCGTTCCACTTTTATTATTCTACTTTCTATTCTGGGAATAATTAAAGAAATAAGATAAAATTACAATCTTATCCCTTGAATTAGACAAAATGGGACGATGTCATTTTTGATGCAAAGGTGTGGTAGATAGTCAATTAGGGACAATATTGGTACTTCACTCATTTTCCATACTAAATTTAGAAATAGGACAATTAATTTGGAATGAAATTTAGGGCACTTGAATGTATTGGAGTGAGAAGTGACTTCCACTTTTCCACACTTGTCACATGATTTTTATTGTATTTTGTTGACGCTGTAACCTACCTTATTGTTTCTCGATTCGGCATCATTATTTGTTTAACTTTGATTAAGATACCTCTTGCAAAAAATAAATAAGTAAATTATTGATTGGGGGACGGAGGGAGTAGAAGTTAAGAAGCTAAATTCTTTGTGCTTTTATTATCGAAAGGAGTAGTTCTTAAGAGATCCATATGTTTTTTCTTTTTTCTTTTTTCCCGTTGATAAATTAGTTTTTGTGGACTAGGTATGACTGAAAATTGGTGACCTGTATTATCGTCTGCTTTGCAGAGCGCACCAGCCATACCATTGCAAGCGAAAGTGACAAATAAGGTGTTCTTTGATATAAGCATTGGAAATCCGGTGGGAAAGCTAGTTGGGAGAATCGTCATAGGTTTGTATGGCGATGAGGTGCCTAAAACTGTTGAGAATTTCCGAGCTTTGTGCACAGGTTGGGCTCTTGACTAGACGTTGTGTATTTTGATGCTTATTGAATTTAAAGTGGAAAATTTTATGTTGAACTAATTTTGACTTTCAGGCGAAAAGGGATTTGGTTATAAAGACTCTGCGTTCCATCGTGTCATCCAGAAATTCATGATTCAAGGAGGAGACTTTGATAAGGGAAACGTATGTTCTATGAGCCCCAGCTTTATTTACATTTAACTTCTTTCTATAAATTACTTGAAGTATGACATATGGTTGTGTCTTGTGTATTTGAAGAGAGTATGTTTAGTAAGGTTTTGTGTACTCAATGATAATTTTTTGTACCTCACGACGGTTATGTTATATGATACCCAACGCTGGGCTGTGGAGTTAATACCAGCCTGAGTCTTTGAACAATGAGTTAGCATGTGTGCCCTCTTGCAGTAGAGGATGGCATAGATCTATTTGTATGTGCTTTTCTAAATTCATTTGTTCAATTTAATCCCTTAGAGATACATTCCTTTATGTTGTGATCTTTTTTGTAAGTTTTGAATGTCAGTCCGGCAGATGAGAGGTAAATTAATATCCAACTGCTTAATTTTTACTTTAAGCTTCGCTCTATGAATCGATACATCTTGTTTATGTCCTTTCTAATGTCTCACTTTGTTCCCTAAATTCCTTCCACATCCCCCTCGTGGTCTCGTCTCCCTTGTATCTGCTTTGCTTCGCCATTCTTTGTGCTAGCCGTTACAGTTTGTTTAGCAAGCACCTGAAAGAAATTGCTTTGTTTCAGGGCACTGGAGGTAAAAGCATCTACGGCCGTACGTTTAAGGATGAGAACTTCAACTGTAAGTTGACATTTGTTCATGTTTTCTACTTAGCTCAACTATTTTTAATCTATTAAGGATAGCTCTAATGCCTGAAATGTTGCTGCAGTATCCCATGTTGGACCTGGAGTACTCAGCATGGCAAATGCAGGCCCCAACACCAATGGGAGTCAGTTTTTTATTTGCACAGTCGCGGTATAACTTCCCCTCAATTTAATTCTTCTGCTTATGTAGTTAGTTTTTCTGTGTTCAACATGTTGAAATATTTTGTTTGCAAAGTTTAGATAAGCAGTGAGAAACCAGATAAGGGTGGGGGAGTTCAACATGGGCTAGGGGTGGGGCCGGGGTTGCCGGTGGGAGGGAAGTCGGCGCCAATAATGGTACGAATGAGTGGATGGGGGTGTTGGTTTTGGGCTGGTTGTGGTGGCTTTAGAGTGGTTGTTGGGTTTGTATATCATTCCCTTACATACAAAACCAAGCAAATAAGGGAATCAAGAGTCATCCTTTTCCTTTTCCTTTTTCCCTTTATCCCTTGCCACTACGCAAATCAAACGCACCCTAATTTTAACGGCATGTAGGTGGCGTGTCTCGTGTCGGACACGACACGACACGTGACACATGTCTGATACAGCCTTGACGGACACGACATTGACATGGTGGAGGCCAAAATATTAACTATGGCAACTTACATGGCACTATGCTCTATGAATGAGTTCGTTTCTGTTGAACAATGTCGGCAAGTTGATACAACTTCATCTATGGCAGAGGTGTCTCGTGCGACGGCGCTGGTGTTTCAATTATTAGGGTTCGGTTTTGATGTGTTTTTTTGGGTTTCGAAACTTAATGGGTTTGGGCTTCCCGTTTATTTATTCCTCTCAAAGAAGATTCTTTTTTCATTCAATAGTGGGGTACTGGGGTGTCAAGTTGTCAATGTGTCATAATGGGGCTCACGTGCTTAAAGTGCCCTAATTTTTTTTTAAATTGATTTATTTTTCGTTATAAAAAAGATGCAGGGCTTTTTTGACGTGTCGTGTCGTGTCTTTTATGTTGGTCAGGACACACCTTTGACCGTGTCCACATTTCCAAAAATTTCAGAAATTTCGTGTCAGGCTGACGCGTGTACGCGTGTACGTGTCTGAGTAACATAGATTTTAATCTAATGAAAGGAGGAATAAACTAGGTAGATGTACCAAGCTACAATGGTTTAATTAGTACTACAAAGTCCTAACCTAAGCCTAGAAATCATCTCCCTCGTTTATAATCTGTAAAGTTTCCAGTCTGAATACAATAGACAGAATCAGGAGTTCAACAGCTTATATTCTCTTGGCCTATGACGCACAATTGCTCAAGTAGACGTCCGAGGAACTCGAGTTTTGATCTTTGCACAAAACTGACTTCAACAAGAATACAACCTACAGTTGTACAACACTTGAATCTCCATGCACAAAAGTAGCATATATGAAGATATCTCCATGACTACAGTAATCATCATTTACTATTACCAACCTCCTGTGTCATGTGGCACATTGTCTGCCACCAGATAATGTTCCTCAAAACTCTCTTATTTTCTTCCTTCTCCATGCATTGACTGACTCTTTAACTCTTTTATCACTCTGAGAGGATTCCGTCAATCTTCCACCTCCGGAATATAACTGTGTACCCCAACCCTATTTTTTTGTTTTGTTTTCCGTGCACAGCCTTCCAGCACTTGGGATTACTCTTGATCATTGATTCTCATCATTGTCATGAAGCGGACCATGAAAATGGCGCAAGTAGGCATAAACTCTCTTTATGTAAGAGATTCTGCCGCATTAGCGTCGGATAAGTTAGCCTAGCAGATTAATATAAGTTGTGGGTTCTTTAATTCATCTAGCGCCAGGACCTTCATGGTGCAAATTGTACACCCAAGGCAATTCTCGCTGGTTAAAATTTATTGGACTCAAATCATGTTGCTTCAGTTTTAATAATCAAAATGAATGACATTTGTGAGGTAAGCCAGCTGGTGAACTTATGAAGTGGTTGTACTCATGACATGAGTCCTAACACTATTAGTACCGAAACTACTCTTGTGGTAAACCTAAAATGCATATATTTGCCGAAATGTATGCTGAGATGTATGAGCTCCCTGTACATGTAATTGATAAGATCTTTTTGTACTTTTTGCGAAGGTTAAATAGCAGACACCGTTTTTAGATAAAAAAACATCTAGTCATCAAACCTGTCATGTTTGAATTTTAAATCTCGGATCTTTTATAATATAATCTGAATGAATTGTCTGCCCTCGTGTTTATTGTTTTCCTTTGTGTATATGTTGCCTAAAAAACCGTAATAATAGTATGGCCCCGTTCTGTTGGACTTAAAGTCACCCCTTTTAAGTTCAGTTTAGATCTTATAAGTTCAGCTAAAAAAAGTTCAGATCTTATAAGCTTAGTTAGTTTATGATAGTTCAGTTCAATTTCATACCCACTTTTCATATAAGTCCAGATCCTATAAGTTCAATTCCTATAAGTTCAGTTAAGCAAAGCTCAGCTACTATAAGTTTAGTTCACATCTTATAAGTTCATTTAGAAAAGTTAAGATCTTGTAAGTTAAGTTAAGAAGAGTTCAGAAATATTAAGTCGAAAAAAACAGGGCCTATGTCCTTTGTAAATGAGATTTTACCGTGTATAAATAGTGTGCAGGGTGAGTTCTTAGTTTGAAATTGTCATACAAGATACTTCAGCAAGTATATTTTCTAATGCGCTGATGGTTCTCTTTAAATGCAGACACCTTGGCTGGATCAGAGACATGTAGTATTCGGACAGGTGTTGGAAGGTATGGACATTGTGACGCTCATTGAAACACAGGAGACTGACAGAGGTGACCGTCCAAGGAACAGGGTTGTCATCAGTGATTGTGGTGAATTACCCACAGTATGATGTCGAAGTTCCAAATGTTCCCTTTCTGAAGAAGTTTGGTTTGGCACTATCAATCAAGAGGCTCTTTTCTTTTAAATTTGACTGCGTCTTTTTTAATCATTTGGCTAGAGATAGAGAAAGCCCTGTCTATTTTATCTGTATCAGGCTGGTGTACTGGTCGTTAGAGAGCTATTTCAGATGTTTTATGCGCAATACTCTAAATCAAGTTTTGTCACAAACTCTCAATGCTTATTGAGCCAATTTAGATTTAGATTAGCGCCTCTACAAGGCTGCCAGTCATTCTACTCCATGGGTCTTAGTTTCTATCTCTAATAAAAGCTATAGAGGCAACAAGGCCGCTACCTGAACTCCTGTTGATCCGAGGTGCATTTGAGTGAACATTTAGCCCCCGAAAGTTGGTGATCTTAGTTATCGAGAGAAAGTAGGTGAAGAAAGTCGTGTTAATAAAATGCTCACGTTAGTATGGAACATATTGAATGAGAATACTAGGCATCCTGGTTATGAACTAGGACCTCCTTTCTTTTTGGTTGATTGGACAGAGGTCAATCAATAGATCAGGCCTTGTACAGGTGAAGCGTTAAGGCTCAAGGTAATTGATTCACTTGTGATTTTGTCTGACTCAAGACATGCGCTGACGGTCAAGAGGAAGAATAACTTTCTTTCAATGAGAATCTCCATCCCCCTCTTTCTAAACTAAAAAAAAACCTAACCCAATACCCCTTTGATCTGCCGCAGTCCCCTTTCCACACACTACCTCCCCCATCTCCCCTACCCTTTTGTCGGAGATAGACTCATCCCTGGCCTATCTTGGCGATGAGTCACCTTTCCTTTAATTTTGCTTTTCCCAACTTGATCTAATTCCCTTGTAAGTTTCCTTGTTTGGCGGATATCAGTTCCTCTTGTATGGCCGTTTGAATGTGACGGTTGTTCGCCTTGTTGATCCACGACCCTCCCGCTCCTCTGCTTCCCCGTCTTGTCGTCACAGGCCTTGCATGCAGCGCAGGGTGTGTTCCCCCTTCCCCATCCCTGGTAAGGCTCTCTATTCTCCCGCTATTGTCTAACCTTGTACAGTATACGTCATCTGATTTGCGTCAGGTTGTTTCTTTATGGTTATGGGTTTGGGTCGATTTGGTGTTTCTCCTTGTCTCACCCTTCGCCCCCATTTCATGCATCTTATGTGTCCGTCAATTATGCTTCCTTTTGTTAGTTTGGTCTTCTTGCATTTAAGTTTCCGTCACAAGGAGATTCCTTTGGGGAGTGTGGTTGACTTTGGTTCGTTTGTTTGGTGTTAGCTGGGCCAATTTTGTTTGTTTCGATGGTCTTGATGTGGCCGTTCCATTCGTCGTTTTTTTCACTGTTTGGAATGAGTTCATTGCTGGTGGGTCTTTTTTCAGTATAGAATGTGACTTGGTAGGTTGAGCAAGGGTCTGGTAGCGGTGTTTGGGTTTGGATGTGGTATCCACCTCAATCTTATGTTGTTTAATCCTTGTCTATTTTGTGTTTTCTTATTCCAGATAATAACCTCGTATAAGATGTTTTGGATGTCTTGTTATATTATCCTTGGGGTTTTAGCCTTAGTTATTTTGATTTTAGTCCAAATAAATCTAAATTATGAGGTTATTTGCTTGGTTGTTCGCTATGGTAGATGTTGTGTGCTAAGTATTATCTCTTGAACAAATAATAGCTTCTCTGAAGCTTTAATGGAAGATTTGTGTCTACTTCGGGGTGGGTGCATTGTTAGAGAGTGCTTTGAGTCAACTATGAACAGAAGATTGGTCGAGGGACATCCTTTTATATGGTTTGTCTGTATGTAGGGTTTTTTTGATCCGTTGGTTGTGACTTTAGAGCTCGTTCAGCATGGTGTAGGAGTTCATTTTCCATCAAAAGCAGTTTGCAATCCACCTGTTATTTCTACGCTTTTGTAGTGTAAGTACACCATGCCCTCGTCACTTCGCACCTCATATGCATCAGAGGCTTTCTGGAGATGTTTGTTGCGTGCAAGTCGTGGATAAGGAGGATTGCGCCCACTACTTCATACTCCTCCAACTTGATTTTACTAACAGACACTGTCTTTCACTAGTGTTAAATATTGTACCGTAGGATGTTAAATTACGAGTGCATTAAGGGCTTAGTATGCCCTAACATTATGTAATTGCATCCTTCATTTTTACCGTTGCCAAAACAAAGAGATGCACGACTGTAAAATATAGTCTTATACAAGTGACATTTGACTCATATGATCTTGCACTTCTTTTTATAAAACCGCACACTAAATCGATATAGTAACTATATAGATAAGCAAAAGAGTGTTGGTGGCGTACGCACTGTTGAACACAGACTTCCTCTTTTGTATTCTCTACTTGATTCACAACTTGCGAGAACCAATGATCTTCTGGGCCAACGAGACTGAGCAAAGTGAACTTACACCAGTAGGACGTAGAAATGAATGTCGGAATATCGTCCAAGAAGGTCAACGTCCAATGGAGAGAAATCTCCTACACCAAAAAAATTCTGTGTATACAAGAATCTCATAGCTAAGAAAAGTGAGTGAATAGATAGGTAGCGGAAGAGAAGTCACTCTGAACGCCATCTCTACGAAGGCCATATCAAAATGAGCACAACACAAGCTGGATGCAAAGTTACCATTATTATAAAGGTATGGAGTTAGAACCCCATACTTGCTTATAAGTGTTTGGTTCAATCATGAAATGGATTTAGTAGTAGTAATAAGGTGGAATGGAGTTAGAAACTTGGGTGTACATATGTGTATGAAAATCCAAGGGGTTGGAAAGGAGTTAGAATTCATTGGGTATCTAACTGCATTCCAAAAGCCTCCAACCAAACACTAGAATGGATTGAATCCATTCCAAAACCTCCAACTAAACACCCCCTAAACCCTATAAGGATTAAATAAAACAACAAAAACGAGCTAGCGCAAGAAAAGACCACACATCATTAACAAAGTCGAAAAGCACCACAACCAACCCCACCAATACCATCATCCAGCCCAGATAATCCCAACCCAAACCAAATCATGACCAGTGATATAAACTGATATAGTGTCATTTCACGCTATTTTTTCCGCTCTTATTTACCCTATTTAGCTTTTCTTGGGCGCTCCCTAGAAGCGTTTTTCTATGTTTTATCTTCCTCTAGCACTTTTCTTGCTTTTATCTTGGTTTTGTAGGTAAACCGTCACTTGAGGCGGATTTTACCTCGTTTTCGTTGACCAAGAAGATGATAAGCCGCACAGAGGGCCTGAGACGTACCTTAGACGGTCCTACATACCTTAGAGGGCCGTATTTGGCGTGCCTAAGCCATTCTGAGTCAAGGCAAGCCGGACCGAGAAGAATTATTGAAGTCACAAGTGTGAGCAATACATGGAAGGCACGTCGCGGGAGTGACATAGACCTCACGGTCGTGAGAAAGATCACAAAGGCGAAGCATCTCGAGCTAGTCATGTCACGGCCGTGACAATGAATTCATGAGCGTGACTTAGCTCACAACATTGAGCAGGTTCTACCAAACAAGTCACCGCCGTGACCTGCCTTGCCACGGTCGTAACAAGCCTGTCACGCCCGTGACTTCTTCGAGGCCCAATTATCTTTCGAAGCCCGTCTCCCCTCTTTTGTAAACCTATAAATACCCCCTCTTATGTAATTAGAGGGCACGATGCCCTAGATCTAGAACTCCATCTATATTAGTGTTAATCTTCTCTTAATTTTGTTGGTTTAAGCTTAATCTTTAATTAATTAGTCTTTCAAGTTGGTTTTTGGTTATTGAACTTGGGTTGTAATTCAAGATTGCTGACTCAATCTTCATTTTTCAATCAAAGTTCCCACCTTTATTCATCATTTCACTTGAGTTGGTATATTTGTTCCTTTAATCTTGTTTTCCATTAAGTTTTCATTTCAATATTTGTTTGTTTGTTTAATATCAATTAAGAATGTCAATTGTTGTTGTTTTCTCTATGGAATTCCTTCTTTTTGTTGAAACCCACTTTAATATGTGTGATTAGAGACTTTGATAGGGTTAGTGGGGGATTATGGGTTCAAGTATGAGTTAACATGAAGATTGTTGGGTATAATTGTTGATTAATTGTCTTGTCTCCAACTTTTGCTTATTACTTGTTTGATGAAATGCTTGTGTGAGACTTGTATGAATCTTTCTCTTGTTTGAGAAAGCCATAAGATCGAGAGTCTTGGTTATTCATAGAATTGCTTAAGCTGGCACATTTGACCTAGTGTTTGCGATAGCTAGCTAGAGACGGTGTGAGGAGGAATTGTAAGACCAAAAGCCTCAATTCATTACTACCTAGACTAGGTGACCCTCGACTACTAGACCCGACTTTGTTATACAACTCATGCTACCCATATGAACCTACTCACCCTAGTTTCTCCCTTTATTGATAAACATTCGACTTTCTCACCCTAAGTTTACCTTCTTATCGTTTTCAATTATCTTTACTTATTTTTTTTTATTAGTTTAGTCATAAATTCAAATCCAAATACTTGTGACTAGCGAGAACTTTAGTGAACTTTTATAGAACATCCTCCGTCCCAGAGATCGACATCCGTTGACGAGCTTATTTCACGTGTCGTTAATTCCGCTAATTAGCTATGGTCAAATAACAATTTATATCTCCTAAACAAACAAAAACTATCTTAAATAAAGGTAGTAAATGGTAAGAATAGGGTCGAACCCAAGAGAAGGCGGGATTAACTAAATTAACTAATCTAGACTCTTGCTAAAACCAATTAACAAAACTAATTACTAACTAATTATTCTAATCACTAATTAAGACACTAATTAAGACACAAACTTAAATTAATTACAAACTATGATATTAACAATGACAAAAACATGTAGGATAACATATATGGAGAAAGTTTGATTTGAGAAATTGATTAACAAGTCTAAAATAATCAACAAGTACTTAAGATTCAAATATTCAAATATAAAGAAACTAACTTAGTGTAATTTTCCCAAGTTCCCAACAATTAGCAAGGTAAAAACTCTTCCTTTCCTCTCTTCTCTAGTTATCTAATACAAGTTTCTAAGAAATTAGTCAACAAGGATTAACTTAACCAAGGATGACCCTTTACAACCCAATTTACACCCACTAAAACATGAGCCCAAATCAAAGATACAAGCTTTATGAACAAAACCAAAGAAACAAGCTAGAATCATGTAATAAAACACTAAACCATGTTCTAACCACACAATAAACCAAATTCCACTCAAAAGATTCCAACTTTAAACCAAAGTTGCAATCTTTCAAGGTTGCTTCAACAATATCAAGACAAATTAACCAAAATTATCTAGACAAAGCACTAATTAAACAAACAACTTGCTAAGATGGTTAGTCTCAACAATAATTCATTCAACAATGGAAAATAAACATGAGAAAATGGTATTAACTAAAGAAGAAGAGGTTCAAAGAGTCTTACAATTCTAAAAGAGGAAAACTTGTTCCAATTACACTAAGAAATAGAAGATTAGCTACCCATAATCAAGAACTACAACCCAAATAATAAAGTTCAACTCAAAGTTACAAGCCAAAATGAAGAACCAAAAATGAGAGAATTCAAATGTGTTTTGTGCTTTGTTGTGGAATGTTATGGAATGTCTTCTCTCTCTAAAATATGGTTCTTTTATACCATTGCTTCAAAAACCTAGGGCCTTCGAGAAATGGGCCTCAAAATGACAAGACGAAAAATGAAGAAACACGTGTTCCAGGCCAGGACGCTGGCAGCGCCCACGGACGCTGGCAGCGTTCTGGTGACGCTGACAGCGTTTTAAGCTGCCAGTTTTTACTCTTGGTTGCTCGCCTTGACTTCGTTGACCCCTTTGAATGCTAGTCTTGCCTTGACTTCCATTGACCCTTTGGACTTGCTTTTCTTGCATTGATAATTTGCTCCTAGCCCACTCCAATTGTCGGGTTTGGTCTCGGGTTTCGGGTTTGACTTTGACAGTTGACTTCCGGGCTTGACTCTAAAATTTGACTTAAAAATACCAAATAACAACATAACTACAAGGACTAAGGTTAGCATAAAACGATGCTAACGACCCGTAAAAAGTACATTAAACGGACCTAATAAACACTACTAAACACGACACATTTTGGTGTTGTCATCCGTACTTACCATACACATACCTTCTATACTTACATCATAAACACCAACACAAAGGTACCAAAGATGATGAAAATATCGGAAAAATGCCAAAACACAAAAGCGCACCCAACTTCCAGATTACACCCAACCCATCAACCACAAACAATGACAACCAACAACACAACACATACGCCCCCATACATAGAAAATATTAAAAAAAGAACACCGCTAAACCAGAACGAATCTTATTCAAAAGCAAATCCAGATAAGGAACCCACAAAGATCAACACAGATTACCAAACCCGGTTTAAAACTATTCAACATAGACCAAAAAAACATGCATGTCGTCTATGGTCCAACAAGTGGGGGAAGGGGAGAGGAGGAGGGGAACACCATGTCACATCCATGGACATCTATACAAGGGGAGAGAAACCCAAATTCATAAATGACCGAGGACTCCAACACAACAATAAAGAGAAAGACACATACCGAAGATGAGGTAAAGGGGCGAGGGGTGGGGAACACACTTCTTCGATACCTCCCTAAGACACAATAGGCTGGATCACACCACGGAAATGAGTTACTGAAAAAATTAAAATGTTAATAATGTAGGATTGGGTCGTATAATCTTACGATCGAGTTAATTTTCTACTTAAAAAAAAGGAAGGATAGGTAGAATCGTAAGATCCTACAAAAATTAAGATCCTACCTATGATCACTATCCTATTAGTCATCACTTTTTGGACCGTAAATTCGTAAGATCCTACGATTCGGATCGTGAGTTTAACAACAATAAGCAATTCAATATAGATCGGTTCAACTCAAAACTCAAAATATTAAAATTCATCACTATTACTTTTATCATCAAAATTTCAAGTTTCTACAGATTTTAGTTTCTACAGATTTTAGTTTAGTTCAATTCAGATCAAATAAATTCAGCGCAATTGAATTCAGCTAAAATTCATTATATGTAATTTAATTCAGATTAGTATAGTCAATTAAGTTCAAAAAACAAAACCTCAATAAACCAATTTATTCTGGCGCAACCTAAACATGACCTTGTTATCATGTATTGGCGGCGATACGAGATAGCTAGGTAAAGAGGCGCATGTAGTACAAAATGTGGTACCTCAAAGCATAACTTGGTTGGCATCTCTTGTTTCTGAGCAAGAGTGATTTACTGATGATCACATAATTCCTTTGGTTAGAATCATTTTCCAAACATAAGTGACACATCTTGTTTTTTAATTTGAGCCACAAAACATAAATAAAGACATAAGAATGGACAAAGGGTAGTGTCATATGCGACTCTCAACATGGTGTAAGTGTGTAATGGTCCATCGTCTTTGTATGTCACCCCACTAGATTTACCAGGGCCTCTTTGATTTGGTGGCCTTTTTGTTTTTGTCCTACTTCCCACACTTTAATGTTTGACTTGTATTTTTGCACAATCTTTATTGCACAAAATATTTGACACGTATGAATATGAGATACGGGTCATACGACTAAGATATACAAATCCTCTTAAAAACTAGTATTGGTGTCCGACTTTGTCTGGACTACCTATATTTATCATCAATATATTTTCTTATGATATATCTAAAAATTACGATAAAATAAATTATTAGACAATTCATTACTCCCACTATTAATATTTTACTTTAATCAATTGGTCGACTAATTGTTCATATATACTTTTTTTTATTGTTAGTATTGTTTCTTTTATTATATTTTTTATTACTATTGTTACTTTCACTACTCATGTCGTAATTATTGTCACTTTCACTACTCTCACCGTAATTATTGATACTTTCACTAATACCGCATTAATATTGAAAGTTTCTCTACTCCCGTTGTTGTTCTATTAGTTTCATTACTCCCGGTTCTAATATTGTTGCTTTGACTATTGAACTAAGTGAGTACTATAATTTGATTAACTGATGATTAAACATGCAATTTGAGTACACATGCAATTTTAAGAGGCTCATATATTTATATAAATATATTACATATATGTTAAATCAATTTAAAAGAATTATGCAATATTATATCTTTTGGAAACCTAGCTTGATTTATTTGCCTTTTAATAGTTTCTAAAATATTATGTGTAAGTTAAATAATTATAAAATTTTAATTTAATGTATATTCTATGCTACTAATTAATATCATAAGTGGGATATGTTTATTTTAAGGAAAATCACCCTATTTTGTTTTTTTTTTCTCAAATTACCGGGAAGCAAGCATAAATAAAAGGGCGGAAACTCTTGTTAGAAAAAAAAGTCACGTTAAAGCCAAAAAAAGTATTAAAGAATCAGGCAAAAAAATAGCCTACAAATTAACAATTGACAACAAACAATGATGCACAAATCTGCCAAATTACTACTTTCAAGTTATAACTGCATAATCTATTTGCAAGGGATCAACAAAACAAACACCCACAAATAAATGATGAACAAACCAAATTGAAAAATAAGTTTGTCAATATGCTATTGTTCATCAATTTGCAAGAGAAGACAATAGCCTCACTACACTATCTAGTTGATGTATCATCTTCATTTAGCAACCTCAATAGTTTCTCCCTTTTCAATAAACAAATCTGAAAATTTGCTATCAACAGATAGCAAACAAAAATTCAATAGATGCACCCTAGAGGAAATTCAGCACACATACTATTTGCTTTTTGAATCGATATACTTATCATCTAATATCAACAATGACTTGGTACCATCAATCAATTTGAAGAAAAATAAACTTTTAATTATGCGTAGATGCAAAATGTGTCTCGCGCTCGATTGTGATAAGTCAATGTTATCTTTCGGGGTGGACGAGACGGAGTACAACTTACTTATTTTCTCCATTCACTTGAATTAGATACGTTTCATTACAATACACCTCACATATATTAAACAACCGTTTCAGAGGAAGTTTATATATATAACAAACTAGCCTATATAAAAAAGATATAAATAGCTACACAGTTGTATCAGATGATTATCGATATTTAATCAAAACAATTCGACGTCATTCTCTCTCTTAATTTTTCTGTCATTCTTATTATTTTACTTCGGAAAATTCACATGGTACCCCCGAGGTTTGCCATATTTCCCGAAATACCCAAAATTATGATCTAGAAAACTTTAAGAGGCCATAGCTTGTGTTTACGTGATAAAAAAGTGACGCTTTTTTTCTTTTCAAATTGATCGTCTTTCCGAGAACTACGATTCGAAAAAAAAATAATCGTATTTGGATCCTGTAGTTAGGAGTTATTGCATGTCAAAGTTTTTTTTGACCGAATAAACTTTGAGCAAGCATATCTCTTGGTTACGAATTCCGAACTCGCCATTTTTTTTCAAATCGTAGTACTTGGTAAGACGATCGATTTAAAAAAAAAAAAAATCGTCACTTTCTGATCTCGTAAAACACGAGTTATGCCCTCTTAAAGTTTTCTAAATCAAAATTTTGGGTACTTCGGACAATATGACAAATCTCGGGGGTATCATGTGAATTTTACGATTTTACTTTGAACACAATCTAGCTTATCTCCATCATGGAGTTCTAAGCTTCATAGAGTCACTAAGTAAAACATTCATCTAAAACAATTAACCTTCTCTTATTTTGTGTTTAGTTTTTCGAAAAAGTGACCTCTATTTTACATAAAATAAAGTGGTTTATTCTAAGACTCGAGGTATTGCGGACATCACCCACCCGCGCGCCAAAAGACTCAGACATGTGGCGGTCTAAAAACCACACTCGAGGGCGTAAATGCCCTTTGAAGACCGAAACGCTTTAGATCAGTCGGTTTCGTCACGTTGAAGGTCTCGAAAGTACCAAATTGTGATTGAATGAAGTCGCCACCAAGAAACTATGGAGTGCTTGAAAACCTTTCGAATTAACGTTATACCTTAGTGATAAGTGAATATTTGTATGATTTTAATCCCCAATTTAGCTCGGTTTTGTATGTCATTTGTGCTTTGTTAAGCCATTTTGTGAGCTAATATCGTCTTCTAGGCGAATTCCATGTTTTAACCTGTTTTGTAGGGAAAGTGACGTTTCTACGCCCTTTTTCTATATTTCCGAGCATTTGCCTAGAACCCGACGATTTGAGAAGCGAGCTTGACCAAGTCAAAGGCATTTCAAGAAGGTTCACTGATTCAAAAGAAAGAAGAAGTAAAGACGATTTCGCGGTTGTCAAAAGATCGATCAAATAAGCAAAGCAATCGACCTTCCACCTCAAATCCTATCATCAAACCCGACTCAAGAGGTCAAGGGGGATAATGAAAGTCAAGTCATATGCAAGGGGAGATGAAACGGAAGTCAATGTACCAAGATTACAACTTACCCGATCGGGTAAGTGGTGTACCCGATCGGGGATGTCTGCTGATCCGAGCTTTTGCTTCGACTTCCTCCTTTTTGTCCTATGTGATCAATGCATGACCCCTCCCCCACGAAACCCTACTGCTATATAAAGAGAGCCTCAGCCACACTTCTTAACACATCTCTCCATACTTCACTTCTCTTCTCTTCTTACATTTCTCTTTAGATTAGAAAACCGAGATTAAGAGGAGAGAAACCTAGCCTCTCTTCTCTTGTCTCGATCATTTTCTTCTTCCTTTTTGTCCTTAGTTTCTTAGTTTATTTCTGTCTTTTCTATATCAATCCTTAGCCTAGATCAATAAGAATTTCATCCTTGTAATCTACTTTAAGTGGTTCAAGCGTTGTAATTCGTGGAACGACTATTTTATGCAAGGAATTTCTGTTATCGTTATCATTATCATCGTTGATCGTCATCTAGGTATTCCTATTTTATCTTTTGTTTTCAGTTTTCATGTTTTCCATTTGATTGTTATTTCCTTTATATGCTATTGTATGTTCAATTTCAACATCGTTGTAATCGTTTCACTTCATTAGATTGTCAATTTAGCGTCGTTATTATCACCATATAAAGAGTCTTAAAATATTGTCAAAACCAAATAAACATGTCTATCCTAGTTTTTATTATTAACATCATCTTAGGTTTAAACAATACCATGAGTAAGTAGTCACCTTTCTAGGGTGTAGGGTAGCCTTGTTAGGTTAATATAAAGATGAAAATTGGATAAAGAAATTGTGCCTTTAAAACGTTGTGTCTATGCATGTTTGGATTGTAACGATAGTTAACGATTTCTGGCCAAAATCATTGACTAAAATGGAATTCTTTTCCAAGGTAGAAATACGTGAATTGAATAGACAAAGCATGACATGATAGATTAGACCTAGTAAATTGCCTAAAATTAAAGCCTGCTAGACCATCTGATCTATGATTGTAATGAAGACATCATTCTTACGAACTCACAATGAATTATTTTCATGTTCCAAATCCAATTTCATCAATATGTTAATCTACATGTGTGAACCTATTTCCCTAGATCCTTTTATCATTGTTAATTCATCACCTGCTTTATTGTTTTCGTTTTGATTTGCTTTTATTTTGTTTTCATTTATGCTTTTTATTAGTTTAGAAATCAAAACCCCAAAACCCAGATACTCGTTAGATAAGACCCAATTGCAAGACATTTCACATTCTATAGGAAACACCATCTCCCTGAGGATCGACCCCTACTTCCCTAATTACATTAATTTGTTATTAGCCTAGTCTGGGTAATTATCTTTGACCAGGGCTTGCGACAGGCCCGATCAAATTTTGGCGCCGTTGCCGGGGAGCACGGTTTAGTTTTCCTCTTTTTGTGATTTTTCTTGCAATTAGTTTTGTCTAGTCTTTAGGAATCCAAATTCCTTTAGATCTCTCTTGATTTCTCGTCTTAGTTTTTCCATCTTATGCCCAGATCTTCTAGACTAGGGACCCCTATCTAATTAGATCCCGACCTAGAAAGAACTCTGCGTAGGAGACAAGAACTATTTAACGAAATTATAAAAGCTTCAGATACTTCAAGTTTAGACCATATTCGTAAAAATTACTCGGATATCCTATCTAACCTTGAAGGAGAAGAATATCCATTCTCATCTCCATTCACAAAAACCAATCAAATTTCAAACAACACTCCATCTTCATCTTCACAAAAGAAAATGGTTCGACTTTCAGACCATTCCAAACCAACTGCAGATACACTTCCAAGGGGTATTGCTACACCCCAAATCACAGCCGGAAACTTCGAAATAAAACCTGACTTCATTAACCTTATAGAAAGAAGCCAATTTAGTGGTAATGCCACAGAAGATCCCAACCTTCACATCCAAAACTTCTGTGACTATTGCTCCACTATTAGACAAACTGGAGTCACCCAAGGGCAGATTAGAGAGATGCTCTTCTCATTCTCTTTGAGGGGTAAGGCAAAATTGTGGATACATAGCCTTGATAAGGTTACATTAGGGATCACCGGTTGGGATAATTTAGCTCTTGCCTTCTACCAAAAGTACTTTCCTCCAGAAAAGACCGCTTTGTTGAGAAGTCAAATCACTAGTTTCCGACAAGGGGGTGATAAGAGCCTATATGAAGCTTGGGAGAGGTACAAGGACTTGCAAAGGGAGTGTCCTCATCATGGGTTAGATTCATGGTTCCTTGCCATCACATTCTATAATGGGTGTTATATAGAGTCCCGTCGTATCCTGGATTCTGCTAACAATGGAAGATTTGATCAAATTAATTTTGAAATTGCTCACACTACCATTGAATCCATGGCAATTCACGATTCTCAATATGGAAATTCCCGCTCCATACCATTGAAATCTAAGCAAGAGGACCCCACTTTGGCACTTTTACAAGCTCAAGTAGCCCTTCTCACACAAAAGCTAGAACAATTTCAATCCTCTACATTTCAACAAAGTGACAATGGTGTAAGTAAACTCGAAGCCATGATGCTGCAATTGGCTCAAAGGCAAGACACCATAATAGCTCAATTCCAAGAGAGCGATCAAGCTAAGGATGCCGCCATCAAATTATTGGAAGCTAAAATTTCCCAATATGCCTCTTCTAATACCCACCAAAAGCAAGGGCAGCTGCCTTCACAATGTTTCCAACCTCACGAAACTGTAAATGCCATTTCCTCGAGAAGTGGTAAGCATTATGATGGGCCTTCCACTGCTATGGATGAGGAAGTGGTAGCAAAAATGGCTAAGCTTGGAGGAGGTATCAAGAAGAAGGCTAATGATGAGCCCATGGTTGTTGATGTTGAAGCTGAGGTGCCTAAGTCAAAGAGGAAAGAGCCCGAGATTCCTATTGAGATCAAAGTGCCATTTCCCCAAAGATTAGCCAAGAACAAGGACGAGGCAAAGTATGGTAAGTTCCTTGACGTCGTCAAGAATTTAAAGGTAACAGTCCCTTTCATTGAATTGCTTTCCCAAGTTCCTTCTTATTCCAAGTTTATGAAAGAAGTCCTCAAAAAGAAGAGATCCTTCAATGAGATTAAGACCGTAGCTTTCACTGAAGAGTGTAGTGCACTCTTGCAAAATAAGTCTCCACCAAAACTTAAGGATCCTGGTAGTTACTCCATCCCTTGCACTATAGGCACGTATACCATTGATAAGGCCCTTTGCGACCTAGGTGCTAGTGTAAGTGTCATGCCCTTTTCTATGTTTGAAAAACTTAACATGGGTGCTTTGAAATGCACTAATATTACTTTGCAAATGGCGGACCGTTCTCTAAAACAACCTATGGGTGTTTTAGAAGATGTGCCCGTCAAAGTTGGTAAGTTTTTCATTCCCGTTGACTTTCTAGTACTTGACATGGCCGAGGACTCTCAAATCCCAATCATTTTGGGAAGACCCTTTTTGCACACCGCTGGTGCGGTTTTTGATGTCAAGAATGGGAAGTTGACATTGGAGGTAGGAGATGACAAGGTGACCTTTAGTAAAACTTCCACCGTTAGGAGTCCCGTGTTATAAGACTCATGTTATGTGCTTGATGTTGATGACTCTTCTATTGTTTCTTCTATGCCTCGATCCTTACTGACGGATCCGTTGGAGGCACATGTTAGTGTTGATTCTCTTGCAGGTGAGCATGCTAAAAGCACTACTACTAAAAGTGCCAGAAGGGGCTATTCTCGGAAAAGCTTGGCATGGATGGAGAATGTAAGGAACGCTATGATGATGAGCTCGGATGATAGTGAGCTTAGAGATAAAGGATGATCAAAGAAAGAAATGGAGTCTAGCAAGACTTTTAAATTGCGCTTCTCGGGAGGCAACCCGTGTTCCTTTTCTTTTTGCATTTTTATTTTTGTATTCCCTTTTTCGTTGTTAGGATTTATTTTGCAGATGAAAGAGTTTTTGAAGAAAATCTATAAAGACCTTCCTTGTCAAGTCCAAAAGACTAGCTTGGGGGAGTCAGCGATGGCTAGTAAGCTTCACTCTTCTTTCATTTTTCCTTTTTCCCCCTTTTTCCCATTAAGCATCTCATTGCATATTTTGTCTTTGTGCTCACATTGAGGACAATGTGATGTTTAGCTTGGGGGAGGGATTGTATTTTCCCATTTTGCATTTTAGTTGTTTATATTTTTCAAATTTTTGAATAAGAGAAAAATTTAAAATTTTGAACATAATTGAATGCTTTTCATGCTTTGCTTGCTTGTTTACTATGCTATCATGTTACATTTCCCAAACTTAGAGCTTTCAAAGCATAATGATTCAACGTTTATTGAATTGTGCATACATGGGGAAGTCTTGTACACAATAGACATGGAATGAATCTATAGATGAGTACAAGTTACATATATTGTAAGGTAGAACCTCCTTAGGCTGGTACATCTATACCCAGTCTCATCTAGGTGTGTGTAGTTCTCCTTGTGATATGTGTCATGTCAAAACGCATAAGTATGGTTCTCATTTCATTCCTATAAGCATTGCATTCATGATTCACAAAGATTTGAAGCCTTTTTTTAACTTTGAATTACACCTCAAAATTAGCCCCTTCATACAAATGTTTCACAAGATAACAACTACATATAAAAACTGCCTACCCTGTTGAGCTAGTAGCTAGACTATGTTGTATTCTTTTGAGAAGATTTTGTTCCTTGATGTCAAAGTGAATTTGGGAGAACGAAAATGTTCAAGAAGTGTTGTTATGTTCAAAAGAAAAAAAGAAAAGAGAAAAAAAAGAAAAGAAAAAAGAGAAACGAAAAAAAAAAGAAAAAAAAAGAAAGAAAAAAAAGAAATAGAAAAAATGAAATAGAAAATGAAAAAAAAAAAAAATCGAAAAAAAGAAAGAAAGAAAAAGAAATAAAAGAAGAAGTTGTGAGTATCTCCTTAAAATGTCAATTCAATATTCAGAAGGAGTTTACCCTTGTGTTTCGTGTGTAATAAGCCAATTTGCTGCTTTTGGCTTCGTTATCCGTCTTCTGGGAAATTGATCGAAAGTTTGGATTGAGTATCCATTTATCATTGGTTAGTTGCTAGCTTGTTTAAAACTTCACAGTAACCATAACTGTTTGTCCACCTTTCACCCATTTCCCAAAGCCTTCTTCCTATTCTTCCGGCTTCTTTTCTGTGTGCATTGTGATCTTTGACTTGTGTTTTGAATTGTTTACCATATTAGACTGCGGACACATTTTCATGAGTCGTAGATAGGTGAGTGTCTCAAAAACATTTACATATAAAGAAATCACCTTTTACATACAATGAGTGTTCGAGTGTGCCGTGAGAGTCCACCTGTCAAAAGATCATGCAAGAGCCGAAAATCTATAGTGAAATTCTTTGTGCTACGCCGTTATGTAAATCTTAGCCATGTTTATGTATCATTCTTGCCCACGTTGTTTTTGGGTTATGATTCATTATGTTTCCAAAAGCTTTATGTTGAGATTTGTTTCTTGATGGTGTAGTTGCCAATGCTCGCAACCCTTGTCCTAGTTATGTTTGTTGTGCTTGCTTGAGGACAAGCAAAGGTTTAGCTTGGGGGAGTTTGATAAGTGAATATTTGTATGATTTTAATCCACAATTTAGCTCGGTTTTGTATGTCATTTGTGCTTTGTTAAGCCATTTTGTGAGCTAATATCGTCTTCTAGGCGAATTCCATGTTTTAACCTGTTTTGTAGGGAAAGTGACGTTTCTACGCCCTTTTTCTATATTTCTGAGCATTTGCCTAGAACCCGACAATTTGAGAAGCGAGCTTGACCAAGTCAAAGGCATTTCAAGAAGGTTCACTGATTCAAAAGAAAGAAGAAGTAAAGACGATTTCGCGGTTGTCAAAAGATCGATCAAATAAGCAAAGCAATCGACCTTCCACCTCAAATCCTATCATCAAACCCGACTCAAGAGGTCAAGGGGGATAATGAAAGTCAAGTCATATGCAAGGGGAGATGAAACGGAAGTCAATGTACCAAGATTACAACTTACCCGATCGGGGATGTCTGCTGATCCGAGCTTTTGCTTCGACTTCCTCCTTTTTGTCCTATGTGATCAATGCATGACCCCTCCCCCACGAAACCCTACTGCTATATAAAGAGAGCCTCACCCACACTTCTCAACACATCTCTCCATACTTCACTTCTCTTCTCTTCTTACATTTCTCTTTAGATTAGAAAACCGAGATTAAGAGGAGAGAAACCTAGCCTCTCTTCTCTTGTCTAGATCATTTTCTTCTTCCTTTTTGTCCTTAGTTTCTTAGTTTATTTCTTTCTTTTCTATATCAAATCCTTAGCCTAGATCAATAAGAATTTCATCCTTGTAATCTACTTTAAGTGGTTCAAGCGTTGTGTAATTCGTGAAACGACTATTTTATGCAAGGAATTTTTGTTATCGTTATCATTATCATCGTTGATCGTCATCTAGGTATTCCTATTTTATCTTTTGTTTTAAGTTTTCATGTTTCCCATTTGATTGTTCTTTCCTTTACATGCTATTGTATGTTCAATTTCAATATCGTTGTAATCGTTTCACTTCATTAGATTGTCAATTTAGCGTCGTTATTATCGCCAATTAAAGAGTCTTAAAATATTGTCAAAACCATAAACATGTCTATCCTAGTTTTTATTATTAACATCATCTTAGGTTTAAACAATACCATGAGTAAGTAGTCACCTTTCTAGGGTGTAGGGTAGCCATGTTAGGTTAATTAAAAGATGAAAATTGGATAAAGAAATTGTGCCTTTAAAACGTTGTGTCTATGCATGTTTGGATTGTAACGATAGTTAACGATTTCTGGCCAAAATCATTGACTAAAATGGAATTCTTTTCCAAGGTAGAAATACGTGAATTGAATAGACAAAGCATGACATGGTAGATTAGACCTAGTAAATTGCCTAAAAGCCTGCTAGACCATCTGATCTATGATTGTAATGAACACATCATTCTTACGAACTCACAAAGAATTATTTGCATGTTCCATATCCAATTTCATCAATATGTCAATCTACATGTGTGAACCTACTTCCCTAGATGCTTTTCATTATTGTTAATTCATCATTTGCTTTATTTCTTTCATCTTCAATTGCTTTTATTTTGTTTTCATTTATGCTTTTTGTTAGTTTAGACATCATAATCCCAAAACCCAGAAACTCGTTAGATAAAACCCAATTGCGAGACACTTCACATTCTATAGGAAACACCATCTCCCTGAGGATCGACCCCTACTTCCCTAATTACATTAAAATGTTATTAGCCTAGTCTGGGTAAATTATCGTTGTATCGGGCTCGCAACAAGCACGATCATGGTTCAAGCGTTGTAATTCGTGGAACGACTATTTTATGCAAGGAATTCCTGTTATCGTTATCATTATCATCGTTGATCGTCATCTAGGTATTCCTATTTTATCTTTTGTTTTATGTTTTCATGTTTCCCATTTGATTGTTATTTCCTTTATATGCTATTGTATGTTCAATGTCAATATCGTTGTAATCGTTTCACTTCATTAGATTGTCAATTTAGCGTCGTTATTATCGCCAATTAAAGAGTCTTAAAATATTTTTCAAAACCAAATAAACATGTCTATCCTAGTTTTTATTATTAACATCATCTTAGGTTTATACAATACCATGAGTAAGTAGTCACCTTTCTAGGGTGTAGGGTGGCCATGTTAGGTTAATTAAAAGATGAAAATTGGATAAAGAAATTGTGCCTTTAAAACGTTGTGTCTATGCCTGTTTGGATTGTAACAATAGTTAACGATTTCTGGCCAAAAACATTGACTAAAATGGAATTCTTTTCCAAGGTAGAGATACGTGAATTGAATAGACAAAGCATGACATGGTAAATTAAGACCTAGTAAATTGCCTAAAAGCCTGCTAGACCATCTGATCTATGATTGTAATGAACACATCATTCTTACGAACTCACAATGAATTATTTGCATGTCCTAAATCAAATTTCATCAATATGTTAATCTACATGTGTGAACCTACTTTGCTAGACTCTCTTTATCATTGTTAATTTATCACCAGCTTTATTGTTTTCGTTTTGATATTGCTTTTTATTTGTTTTCATTTATGCCTTTTATTAGTTTAGAAATTAAAACCCAGATACTCGTTTAGACAAAATCAAATTGCAAGTATCTCACAATCCATAGGAAACACCATCTCCCTGAGGATCGACCCCTACTTCCCTAATTACATTAATTTGTTATTAGCCTAGTCTGGGTAATTATCTTGACCAGGGCTTGCGACATGCCTGATCAAATTTTGGCGCCGTTGCCGGGGAGCACGGTTTAGTTTTCCTCTTTTTGTGATTTTTCTTGCAATTAGTTTTGTCTAGTCTTTAGGAATCGAAATTCCTTTAGACCTCTCTTGATTTTTCGTCTTAGCTTTCAATCTTATGCCCAGATCTTCTAGACTAGGGACCCCTATCTCTTTAGACCCCGACCTAGAAAGAACTCTGCGTAGGAGACGAAAGCTATTCAACGAAATTTCAAAAGCTTCTGATACTTTAAGTTTAGACCGTATTCGTGAGAATTACTCGGATATTTTATCTAATCTTGAAGGAGAAGAAGATCCATTCTCATCTCCATTCACAAAAACCAATCAAATTTCAAACAACACTCCATCTTCATCTTCACAAAAGAAAATGGTTCGACTTTCAGACCATTCCAAACCCACCGTAGAAACACTTCCAAGGGGTATTGCTACATCCCAAATCAGAGCCCAAAACTTTGAAATCAAACCTGCCTTCATTAACCTTATAGTAAGAATCCAATTTAGTGGCAATCCCACAGAAGATCCCGACCTTCACATCCAAAACTTCTGTGACTATTGCTCCACTATTAGACAAACTGGAGTCACCCAAGGGCAGATTAGAGAGATGCTCTTCTCATTTTCTTTGAGGGGTAAGGCAAAGTTGTGGATACATAGCCTTGATAGGGTTATATTAGGGATCAGCGATTGGGAAAGTTTAGTTATTGCCTTCTACCAAAAGTACTTTCTTCCAGAAAAGACCGCTTTGTTGAGAAGTCAAATCACTGGTTTCCGACAAGGGGGTGATGAGAGCCTATATGAAGCTTGGGAGAGGTACAAGGACTTACAAAGAGAGTGTCCTCATCATGGGTTAGATCCATGGCTCCTTGCCATCACATTCTATAACGGGTGTTATATAGAGTCCCGTCGTATCCTGGATTCTCCTAAGAATGGAAGATTTGATTAAATTAATGTTGAGATTGCTCACACTACCATTGAATCCATGGCAATTCACGATTCTCAATATGGAAATTCCTGCTCCATACCATTGAAATCTAAGCAAGAGGACCCCACTTTGGCACTTTTACAAGCTCAAGTAGCCCTTCTCACCAAAAGCTAGAACAATTTCAATCCGACCTCTACATCTCAACAAAGTGACAATGGGGTAAGTAAACTTGAAGCCATGATGCTGCAATTGGCTCAAAGGCAAGACACCATAATAGCTCAATTCCAAGAGAGCGATCAAGCTAAGGATGCCGCCATCAAATTGGTGGAAGCTAAAATTTCCCAATATGCCTCTTCTAATACCCACCAAAAGCAAGGGCAACTTCCTTCACAATGTTTCCAACCTCACAAAACTGTAAATGCAATTTCCTCGAGAAGTGGTAAGCATTATGATGAGCCCGTGGTTGTTGATGTTGAAAATGAGGTGCCCATGTGAAAGAGGAAAGAGCCCGAGATTCCTATTGAGATCAAAGTCCCATTTCCCTAAAGATTAGGAAAGCACAAGGAGGAGGAAAAGTATGGTAAGTTCCTTGACGTCGTCAAGAATTTAAAGGTAGCAGTCCCTTTCATTGAATTGCTTTCCCAAGTCCCTTCTTATTCCAAGTTTATGAAGGAAGTCCTCAAAAAGAAGAGATCCTTCCATGAGACTAAGACCGTAGCTTTCACTGAAGATTGTAGTGCACTCTTGCAAAATAAGTCTCCACCAAAACTTAAGGATCCTGGTAGTTACTCCATCCCTTGTACTATAGGCACGTATACCATTAATAAGGCCCTTTGCGACCTAGGTGCTAGTGTAAGTGTCCTGCCCTTTTCTATGTTTGAAAAAATTAACATGGGTGCTTTGAAATGCACTAATATTACTTTGCAAATGGCGGACCGTTCTCTAAAACAACCTATGGGTGTTTTAGAAGCTGTGCCTGTGACACCCTCAAATTTGCGGAAAGAAAAAAAAAATTTAAATACATAACGAAGGGTGTCATAAATAAAAAGGGTCATTACAAAAGAAAATAATATTATACATACGAATTATACAAGACGGGAGACATATCTCCCGTATAAATACGGAAATAAAAGAGTGTATAATAATATACAATCTAAGAACCGAATATAGGTCCAAGGTAATACTTCGCTCGCTAGCTCGTCAATGTACCCAATGTATGCATTCACCACCTGTTCGACCGCATTAAATATAAACACGGAAGCCACAGTCAGTGGGGAGTAACTCCGAGTCCTCCCAGCCACGAAATGTCGAGTTTAATGAAACATGAATAACATAAAAGCAATGTATATGGAAAATACAAAACTTAAACATATATGATATGCTTTTCATGTTATGAAACAGATAACTAACAAATAACCTAGCATGTGAAAGCTATCATGTGAAACCGATAATAAACTATGACTCGAGGTAGGGAAGCTGGTATGCTAGCTCAGAGGTTCCTCTCAGAAACATGGCCGTGATACACTCAAACCCTAATCAACACGTAATCATGTGAATCAGTTAACAATCGGTAATCCAAACTCTATCAATCTTAGCCGGCTTGCATCTCACCTTCTAAAACTCATAGAATCATACAAACATGAAAGACCAATACTTCTACAAACAGGCATAAGTTCTTAGGACCGTCAATAGTCGACTTCTGTAACTCGAGGCTATACCACAAGGTAGGAAAACATCCTAGTCCTAGACTGATCAGACCTAGCGACAACAGCTATTCCATTCCCCGTCCCATGACATAACCGTCTATGAGAAACTCTACTAGGCGACCCCCTAAGCAGAGATGGCTAGTACTTAAGCTGGCTCCAGTCCCAAAACGGATCAGGCAGCCATGCCCCGACTTGGATATAAACCCACCAAGCCGAGACACAAAAGCTATCAAGCAGTGAACTCCATATGCTCGTTAAAGATAGTACGGGCCTATCAATGTCATGGTCCAAGCTACTCATTTAGAATTAGAATGGTCAAGACGCCATATCTCATAATTCTCTATGGGTACTTAGTCAACACGACACCAACCATATAATAAAACAGTCACGGGAAAAACATCCTATCATGTGACTATTGCATATAAATCGTAATCAAATATCATATCGCTTCATATCTACTAAGGCTAAATCATTAATTAAATACAACCTTACCTGAAGACAAATCCCCGACCCGAGTCCCGCGACGGGTCATCAGTCAACCGGGGCTGACTAGATCTTAGTTTGACCAAACCCGTTTGGTCAAACCGGCTAGAAACAGAGTCTTAGCCCTCGAGGCTTGAATATAAAATCAACATATTCAATACATGTTATTTCATTAAAAACTTCTAACATGTGAATAATTAAATCTTACGTAAACCCCCGCTTGACTTAAAGGCTATCAAATTAAACTACGATCTCGTCTTATAATTTCTAACATGTGAGAAATAATAATTTTATGAAAAACCTTTTTAATTAAATAATTTACTTATTAAAATTTCCCACTTGCTAAATATTACAAAACACGATAAAAATGACGATAACTCAAAAACCGTCACGAGTCCCAAGGTGGGACCCACGGGCTGAGTTGGGCCGGACCCCACATGGGCCTGATTTGGGCCCCACGGCTGTTTTGGCTGAAAATGGCAGATTTTTACAACTTTCATTAAAACCGTTTCCTAATATTTCCCGCATGCTTTAACATATTTAAAACCCGTCAAAACAACAATTAAACAATCAAACATCGACACAACCCAAAGACCAAACCCGGACCCACCATGGACCAACCCAGACCGGTCTGAACCGGCCTGGACCGGCCTGGTTTGGACCGGTTTTCCAGCCACCAATTCGGCCACCACCAAACAACAACCCCAAATTTCCAAATTAATTCTAACATGTTTTTAATTAATCAACACCCATTTTCACAACCAATTTAACCATCCATCATACAACAATCATCATCATGAAGAAATCATAAAAATATAACAAGAACAACCAACATGTTATAAAATCATAAAACACCATACTAACTACTACTTAACATGTTACTAACTAAAAATCATAAAATCATAATAATATGAACAAAAACTAAAGATGAACCCAAACTAAAGAAAAACCAAAGCTATGTAACATTTATCCGTCGAGTAACTCGGAATCGTTACCTTAGCTAGCTAAAATCAAGTAGCACCAAAATAATAAGAACTAAGAAAATAAGAAACCCGTCTTCTAATCTTCTCCTAAAATATACGAGTCACCAAACTCGTCTTCAAAGTCTTCCCCTATAAGAAATGACAAGAAAAACATGATTAGAATTAAAACTTTGATTTTCCATAATTAAAGTGTTGAAAACGATTTTGACGGAATTGAAAATAAACCGTACTAGAAGATGGAGAGCGAAGAGGAGATCTTAGAAATATAAGTTAGGATGGATTTAATTAAGAAACGAAGATTTTATGAAGGTTTTTCTCAAGAACGATGAAGAACAAAAGATGAACGACGAAGAACACGAAGAACGATTAAAGAAAGTGATATTTTGATCTTTATTTGATTTGTTGTAAAATGAAAAGGTGTTTGTGAGTAAGGAAGAGTGGAGGTGTGAGCCGTGAGTTTATAGAGCAAAATAGTGAGTTGGGTTTGAAATTGTTGTTATGGAATTGACCCGGTATAATAATTATATTACCGTAATTAATTAGATATTAAGTTAATTGATTTAAATATCAAGATATTATGTTATTGTAATGAAAAGAAAGAAAATATCAAGGTCAAAGAGAGAGGAAAAACCGTGTGATATGGTGACTGTCTGGTCAGTTTTGTAAACGATTTGCGTAATTTTCGTTAACTGATCGATAAAGTTAATAAATATCTAGATATTTTGATTAGTTTATTCAAAACAATTAAAATATCTTATGGTGAGTGGAAAACGATGACATAGGCGTGTGACTCATGCCAAAGTCGAGTTTCGATTTTGTTGCGCGATTTACGATGCGTCGGGAATAGTTAAATGACGTTCGGTTAAAACCGTAAACGTTATTCTTTAAATTCCGAATAAATTCAAAATAATTATATTAAATTATGAGAAATCTTAATAAATCTAAATAAAAATAAATCAAAAATATTATTTTTTTAAATAAAATTTCGGTCTTCAAACTTATGAGGCGAGTCGGTAAAAAGTCAACGGAAGTCAAAGTTGACTGAAAAGTCGAGAAAAGTCGAAGATGACTTAAAAGTCAAGAAAATTTTATGACGACTTAAAAGTCAAGAAAAAGTCAATGACGACTTTAAAAAGTCAAGGAAAAGTCAAAGACGACTTTTGTCAAGAAAAGTCAAAGATGACTAAAAACGGTCTTTTCATGAAATCTCTCAGAAATTCCAAATACGAACGCGGAATTTCAAAATACGACTCGAAACAATAAATTCTATTTTAAAAACTGAAGTCTGCTGAAAAGTGTTAGTAATATTTTTACTAGAAAAATTGGGTACTTTTCGGGTTGTTACAATCACCCCTCCTTTTAAAAAGTTTCGTCCTCGAAACTTAGGAGAAAGAACGTAACATATATTTAGGTCTATTTCAAAACTGTTAAAAATATACTCGTAATATAAATATAGGATCTTATCAATGGAACGGAAGGTTCTCGTCCGCGGTCAAAAACCTCGTCGTCCAAATCAAAGACTTAAAAGATACATTTTCGCATCAATAAATGAGAAAACTAGTTATCGAACGTCTCCAATAACAAGTCTCAACACTCCTTGACGGTAAACTACTTGAAATCATAAAACATTTCCAAAGGTTTTTAGTTTAAAACTTTTATAATAAAGGTAATAATTCTACTATCTATGCCTAAAATTTCTAACTAAAGCTTCTAGTAATAATCTACCTATAAATACGATATTCTATAGAAGGAACGAAATATTCGAAAGAATAAATCGAATAGAACGAAAGAAGAAAGAAGGAAATTTACCACCATACTACCTTCCATCTATGAAAATTCCAATGTCGATCGAAACTCGTTACTACTAACTGCAACCAAATCTAATCCTGAAGAGAGTGCACTATATCCTCCACATTTTCAATCATCCGATTCCTACCAAAATATTTCATAAGTATGACACATCGAGTAACAACTCCCAATTATTCAAATTCCATTAGAATCTTCTAAGGTCCATCGAAACTATTATTGGAAATCACCATCTAAATATTTATAATTAAGGAAACAAGACCGCTAACCACCACAAAGTAAAGAACTTACGATGAAATCCCTTAATCCAACTTATTCCCAAAAATTTATTATCCAAATTATTTACAATAAACCCTCTCATCATCTAAAGTTGAATCTCGAAACCTCAAAGAGATTAGTCCCACAAACTCAATTCACTTAACTTTTGCCAAACATAGGGCAATGCGACCGTAATCGATTTATCTATTTTCTTTTTCCAAATTATTAATAAATCGGTTTCCGCTTATGTCGATATTCCTCAAGTAGTCATCATATCCTAATTCCACAAAGTATTTATTCCTGTTAGGGTCCAACATTTAACGACAACAAATTCCCAAGTAACATTAAAATCACTTAACTTTCTAACCATAACCACCACTATTATTAAGCTTATTTCGATCCTCAAAAGATATTGCAACTTCAAGCTTTTATATTTTAAAACCACTAGGATAGTTTCTTCCTAAACTTATTCTCCATTTTCCATAATCATTTAAACACGAAACTAGCTCCATAGGATGGTTAGGTATCATATTCGAAACTCCTTATTTACTCCAAAATAGACATATCATCAGCATGGTCTTCAAACCAATACTAAACTTCTAAGTCCAAAGACTAAATTACTAATGAGTTAAGAAGTAATAGCCAACTCATTCGACTTTACACCTTCGAATATCATGAACTATTTACACACAAGTCATGACAAGCTTCAAGCATTAAAATCATTAAACAACCTTACCACACTTTCCTCAAGGATACCCACTCTCACCACCATAGGGTGAAATTAGATCTATACCATTTCCTCGAATCACAAGTTCATTCTAACTAACACTCATATTCCACAACATTCAAAGTTCTTCCGACTAAGTATAATATACCTCAAACAAATGGGTATGACATCCATAAAATATTACCAGAGGGAGGTAAGGATACCAATGGTAAGATGGAGGAACTATCAAGAGAAATTTTCAAGATGCAAAAAGGTTGGAAGAGAAAGAAGCACCTAGATAGAAGGAAGAGAGCTTAATACTATAAGGACGAGAGAATTCATAAATGAAGAAGGAATACACTTCAATTAAGCTTGTAAATCTTCAAATCTTCGGTAGAGGATACTCCTTCTAGGTAACACATATTCCACCATAAGGCGTAATATTGCTCCTAGCAATTTGGCTAGCCCCCCAAGCATAGCCTCCTTGGCAATCGTCTTCTCTATGAGGAGGGACCTGGTTGGTACCAACAACGATCTCTTCTACACGAGGTCCAACCATCTTCATAAGAGACAAAACAAATTAAGTTACTCCTAACAATTAGCATAAACAAATAGACTACAACATAAATCCTAATCTACCCATCCTACCATTCTATCTCACAGTTTATTATTTTATTAATGTCAAGTTATTTATACAAGGGTACACAAACGTGCGTCGGGAGCAAAAATGCTCTGATACCAACTGTGACACCCTCAAATTTGCGGAAAGAAAAAAATAATTTTAATACATAACGAAGGGTGTCATAAATAAAAAGGGTCATTACAAAACGGAAATAATATTATACAATAAAAAGTATCTGAAACGGGAGACATATCTCCCGTATAAATACAGAAATAAAAGAGTGTATAATAATATACAATCCTAAGAACCGAATATAGGTCCAAGGTAAATACTTCGCTCGCTAGCTCGTCAATGTACCAAAGTATGCATCACAAACCTGCCAACCGCATTAAATATAAACACGGAAGCCACAGTCAGTGGGGAGTAACTCCGAGTTCTCCCAGCCACGAAATGTCGAGTTTCATGAAACATGAATAACATAAAAGCAATGTATATGGAAAATACAAAACTTAAACATATATGATATGCTTTTCATGTTATGAAACAGATAACTAACAAATAACCTAGCAATGTGAAAGCGGCATGTGAGGACCGAGTAATAAACTATAACTCAGGTAGGGGAACTGGTATGTCTAGC
>JAIUZE010006746.1:16048-38431 GCA_022085475.1 Heliosperma pusillum
GTCTCCACCTACATACAATTAGATAATAAAAGATGAATATCATTCACCTTGAGAAAGACGGATAATTTAAAAAGCGAGAAAGACGGTAATTTTAATACCAATACGGATAGAGGAAGCTAAGAGGGGAAGAATAAGACGAGCTTACGAGAATTTGAGCGAGTAACGAAGGAGTAGTGACGATTTGAAGACGGATCAAAAATGGAGGCAAGGTTTTGGTGTTTATGGTGAGGAAGAAAGAGTAAGTGGAAAATGAAAGAAAGAGTTAGGGATTGAGGGAGTATATAAAGGAAAAAGTCAACGAAAAAGTCAAACTCGACTCAAAAGTCAAGAAAAGTCAAACTCGCCTTAAGACGGGATTTCCATGAAATCTCACAGAAATTCCAAATACGAACTCGGAAATTCTAAATTCGACTCGGAACATAAAATTATAAATTAAAACTTAAATTTGCTGAAAAGATTTCGTAAAATATTTCTACTAGAAAAATAGGGTACATTTCCGGGTGTTACAAACATCTTCAAGCTTCAAGCATAGAAGCACTCCAATAAGTTGCACCTAGACTATCCCAAATCTCCACATGTATCATATACTAGGTGATACATATGGAACCCTTAAATAATACTACTAATACAACCATTACTACACTTAGTAATATTATAAACCATTAGTAATATATAAGCTTAGTTTTATTTGAAACTTCTCAAGTTTCTAGTGTGAGAAAGTTATAATTCAATATGAGATCAAGTTAGTGGTCAAATATGAAGAAAACTTCTTATTTTATTTACAAAACCGGCACTACATGGGGAGTGTAGAGCATGCCTTCAACTTTTTGTCTTTACAAGAAAAGTAGCTAAGGCCTAGGTCTAGGTATGTAATTATGTTGTTTTAATCTTAATTAGAACAACAATCAATACATTAAACCTACCACAATAGTCCCAAAACCGGTGCACCCATGGTAATATGGGTGTCCATTTTATTTTGTGATTTTGTCATTTGTCACACATGTGACATGTGACATGTTATCTCATAATATAATTATGTATTTAACTAATTAAATACAATTTCATGTCAAGTAAATTAAACTTAAGAATTTAAGTAATAATTTATGATCACATATATATAAAATGGGTCATCTCATATTTTGTTGATATGATCCACTACTAATTGTGATTATGATCAACCAATCATGCTTATCTCAAATGTTTCATAAACATTAAGCATTCTTATATAACAATTATATTTATTGAATCTTATTTAATCATCTTACAATAAGATATATTTCTCACTTGTAAACTTGTTCTGTTTAAGGGATTAATTAATCTGTATCGTTATACAATTAATTAATATTCTTGATTAGGGAATCGTCCTTTCGGTGTGACCTCAAGGGATCAACTGATCACCACCGTCATACGACAGTAATGTCAAACTCTAGTAAGCCAATCATTACCGATTAATGTGGATCAGTTGACTATAATGTTAATCATCCCTTTTTATTCTTATTATTGAGGTTTAATTAAGTGATCGCACTATTGTTGAGGACACTCACTCCAACAATCTCCCACTTGTTCGCAACAAGTGTGCGTCACCAATTCTCTTGTCCTATTTTAAATCTCCCACTCAATGTAAGGTGTCTTGCAGGTCGTACTTGCACGTGATCATATCTAGAGTGGTTTCCTCGATCTGGAGAGTAACTGTCTGACCAGAATTATCTACCGTAGATACCTTCCGAGCGTGGCCACGCATTTTCAGCTTACTCCTCCTTGAGTGGCCGGCCTTGAGATGTTTGTTAACCCTGACAAGGGGTTGGACAATTCCTATCCACTATTCCCTTTGTACACTCATAGTCCTTCATGACCCAATAATTGCCCATTCACCCCTTTTTACAGAATGGCTTGGGGCAAAAATCAAAGTCAATCAGAAACTATGCCGGCTTAGGCGAATAGTCTCTAGTCTAAACAATTGACTCAAAAAGAATACTATAGTAGCTCTCGCCACGACCAGGCTTTATGAATTGCCAGAACTCTATAAGCGGTCACTGCCCGACAGAGTGTCCCATACAGTCTGTCTATGTGATCGACTAGTCATCTCATATGACTCTATGGCACTTGAACTTGCCATCAATCGCATCACACTCTAATCACTTCGAGACGTCACCTCATGTAAGCAACTAGGGGCCAATACTATGTTAATCCAGTTCACTTTAATAGGGTTCAAAGTTGTCACTACAACCTATTTGGATATAACAGAGCACAAGAATGAGTTTTATAAACTCAAACGATAAATGTGATTATCACATATGAACAATCAACACAATGTTATTGCTTCATATCATATAATCTAAAGTATACTAGTTCCATGACATTTCATGGCCATTTTTGTCTAAATGCAATAAAAGCTTGGATGGTGGATATACTATGTATCCATTTGTTCCAACTTTATAAATTGCTTAATTTCTTTCCACTCATCGTTATTCCTAATAACATGAAGTTTTCAAAGTACATCACTAGATCTCTATCTAGTGTTGGGCTCTTTAATTTTAAAAGATGCTCCCACTTGTTATCATTATAACCACGTGATGGGTATCTAGGTGGAAGGGTCTACTCATTAGATCCTTGTAATCCACCTCATCCTCATCATTATGTACTAAGATTCTATTTGTAGAATTTTCAATGATTGACACTTCAATCATCCCTTTTATTTGTTCGCTTTAAATATAACAAAATTTAGCCTTGGATTTTGTCAGATCCTTTACAGGTTTGGAAATTTGGGTTCGTGTGACACTTAACACGCAACTAAGTTATTATTACCAAACACAAGAATAAACCCATAGTTCTCCTCGAGAATCTCATGGATATTCTTGAAGGCTATCCAATGACTTTCCTGTGGATTATTTATTATCAACTTGTCATGCTCCAAGCATACAACTTATTAAGGTATGTGCATATCTTGACAAATATGATTGGCCTAATGGCGGAAACATTAGCAATCATGTGTATCCTCTCTCATCTATCACCATAGATTTTGGATACCTACTCCAAGTCTTTCATCTAGAAATCATTTCCCAAACACTCCTCCACGGAAGGCAATGTCAGTTCATCATTCCGAATGACCAATATGTCTCCTACATACGAGACATGGGAGATATTCTTGCCTTAGATACAATATGCTTCTTCCAAGTCTTTCATCTAGAAATGACTTCCTAAACACTCCTTCACGGAAGGCAATGTTTAATACATCATTCCTAATGATTAATATGTCTCACACATACAAGACATGGAAGATATTTTGCTCCCACTAATCTTCATGTCCATACATGATGATTTTTCACTCCTACTAATCCTCATGTCCATACATGATAGATCTAGCTCCCACTTAACTACATGCATAAACATGGCTCTTCGACAATTCGAGGAAACCATTCTCTCTTGTTATGCAATGATTATTACAACCTCTCAAGTGCTCTCTTAGGATCACACATTGATCTCCTAAGTTTTGTACGACAACTTGTCCACTTCTAAATGCCCATTTAAAAAAAAGGAAACTGTAAACAATTTTTTGTCATTTTGTCGTACATATACTTTCAACGAAGTGTAGATGCAATAATCTTGGATCTCAAAGATGGTTATATTTTAACTTATATACAATACTTTAAAATAAAGTTTTATTTACCCTAGGGAATTCCAAACTTCCCCATGTAATTTTATATGTGTAGCATCCATCTTGTATTCTTAAGGCTCTTATGCAACAAATTCGAATTGGAAATTATAACCGCCAATCTATAGATCATAATTATTACTTTCAAAAAGTAGATATTTTCACTATAAGCTCTCACTATAAGCTTCCAACCTTGGATGACTTAAGAACATTTTCTCTTGTCTTTGTTTGTGTCATATTTTCTCCCACTCTATCCTTTAGTAAATACGCTTATTTACGTTAAGGATAGCACCATGAGCCACAAACAATTTTGTTTCTTTAGGTGTATATGAGAAAATTATTGTGTCACTAAGCTTGTTCTCCAGGTATAAGTGGGGTATAATGCTCTAATTAACTCTTATTAACTTTGAGCAATCTATAGTAGACTTATTTGTTTAGACTTTAGTATTCTAGCTTCTTTATAGACTCACTCTATTTAAGCAAAATACTTGAACTCTTATCCATGTCTTGAACAAATTTAGGATTCTTAATCCTTCCATAGCTAGTATGGAGTCTAATTGGTGTTTGAAAGATCTTATCTTAGGGCTTATATGGATTTTAAATCCCCAAATGTGAGTTCATTAACTCGATTTGACTATGCAATTGATCTTTCTTATTTCAAATAAGTTGTGATACTTAGTCACAAGTCCATAAGTGAGAATCCAATTCATAACTTAGGTAATTATATGATCAATTTGTCATAATACTTTATGTTTAAGATATTAACTTTGTATAATGAAAAGTTTTAAGAACATAAATTTCCATAAATAAAATGATTTGGGTTGAAAACTAAGCTATCATTATATAGTACAACAATTGTCCTTTAAATGATGGAAATAATTACCAGTTTCCATGTCTAACACGGAAATCAAAAGTTCCAAAACGACATTCAAAATAACTAGAAAGACGAATAACAAGAACGCCAAGCTAATCCTTAGGTCTCCTCTATGTGGTGGCTACCTTAGCTCCCTCATCTTGGAGATTCCCTAAAGCTTGCTTTGCCTTGTGTTTCTTCTCATGCCCTTAATCTAATTAGGAGGATGAGAGCTATAACTTGTATCAAAATACCAAAGTTGAGATTAATATCAATAAAATAAACATCCGGGAGAACTACTATTTACTGGAAGAACTCGTCCAGTCTTAATATCTCTCAAATATATGGGGCAATTACGTTTCCAAGAGCCTATACCATTACAATAATGGCACTTGTTGGAGGTGACACCCTTCTTAGACTTAGAATAACTATTCCCAATAGCCTTTCTTTGTCCTTAGAAGGTGTGCGCTTGTTCCCTTTGTGTCCACTCTTCATGAACTTCCTTTGCTTTTGTCATTTGATGTTCAAAACATTTTTGCTAGTGCTAGTATGGTAGCCCATATCACGCTCGGTTTGCACAACCAATTTGTGAAACTCATGTAGAGTCGTGGTGACGTTTTGCATGTTGAAATTCACCCTAAAATTTAACAAACCCTTTGATGCAGTTTAGGGAGTAGAGTATGCGGTCAATGATAAGTTGCTCGGGAATGTTTTCAAATACTTGTAAACATTTTTAAACAAGTTTAGCATTTATATAATGACCTCTACCCAATTACATAAATGATTCCAAGACCCAAGTCCTATATTAAATCGGGTTTATGTGAGCCACGGACTCCACGACCTTTATTAATATTACTTGGTGGGTTAACTCTTTAACCGATTCTACAATTAGAATTCTTGGTCGATGAAATACTTTATTGTCATCTTTAGCCCGGAACACATGGGCCACGGACCCTAATCCTTCCGTTGAGTTCAACCAAATTTCGATGCACTAACGATTTATTGCCCCACTTACCCAACGTAATAAGTTTAGCACCTCGGTGAGCCGAACCTACTTCCTTACGAAATTGGGATTCATGGGTTCTACTATTTGTTAAGGCTAAGTCTCAATTACAAAAATAGAGGTCAAGTCAAATTATTTTATCTATCTCCTTTTAAGTGAACTAAATAGGTGAACTATCGATAATTATAATTGACGCGGTCGATTGACTCGATAAAATGCATGTGTTGTTTAAGTGGCGATTTGGCATGCATGCAACATATAAATAAAAATGCAAACATAAAATAAATTCCTAGTATGGCCTTCCTAGAAAAATAGAAAATCAAATTTACTATTACAAATTCGGAAACCAACTCCTTGGTCCCTTGAACTTCATTTTCACGCCTCCCAAGGACACCGTCTTCCTTTTGGAACGCCTTTCCAAATGGCACCGTCTTTAGGAAACTCCGAGATTACAAATGATATAATAAAATTACAAGGCTATTCTATTATACATTTTAAAAATAAAATGAAATTATAAAATAAAATTGATACGAGATCACTTTAAATTACAACCGAATCAATATTCCCATACATTTCGGTAACATCGATTACAAACTAAGGCCATACTAAGACAAATTACATAATTCCAAAATTACATAAATCCAAATGACATTCGTTCATTCAAAATACAGCATGATTATATGTAAACTCATGCAATATTAATGTGCCAAATCGCCCTAAAAACTTTATATCGTATATAAACCCGGTTTTATGGAAATACGTGATAATAACCAATTAAAATCACAAATTAATACTTAAATAAAATTTAAGTGCAAATTAATTACCCTAACTGTTTAGGATTCAAAATTTAGTCTCCACTAATTATTTGACAATAATTCAACTCGGTTTTGCATTATTGCTCGGTTTTGACCCTTTTTAACATAACTTTTATGTAATAATTCCAAATTAAATTACAATAATTTATAAATTTGAACAATAAAATTTTGAATATTCTGGAACATTTCCAGGAACATATTCATGTCAAAATTTTGGTCAAAAATTTTAGAATCATTTTAGAGAAAAATATAGTTGCTATTAATCGATTTTATCAAATAAAATACTAAAATCATACGAAAATTAATCCAATTAATTTTCAAATTATACATCTGATATTTAAAATATTTTTTCAACATATGATAATTTTCTCATGCCAAAACTTTATTTTAGCCATTAATGCCAAAATAATCACTATTTATGCCTTTTTAACTATTAAAAATCATAAATCATGCAAAATAAATCATATTTATCTCATATTTTACATACAGTAGGTAAAATAAGCATGTGATATCATACTAAAATTTCATGGCCAGATTCGAAATTTAACTATTTTTAGTCATAAAATGTTCATTTTAATCATTAAAATGGATTTATTTAACTAAAAATCATTAAATAAGGCAATAATCTTCCATAAATCATCAAAATGACCTAAAAACATTTAAGAACCAGAAGGTATTTCATGCTCAAAATTTTTTGACTTTATCATATAAATCACAAGTTTTCTAGTTTTATTTTGTTACTTTAACTCGTAAAAACTTAATAAAACCGATTGCATGCAACATCCTATGCTCTGATACCAATTGTTAGGTTCATATACCTACTCATAAGACTCTTCTTATGATTAACTAATTAACTCTTTAATTAGTTCTCAAGATCTAGTTATATGCAAAACAAAAGAAACAATAAGAGAAGAAAATCGATTTCCTCACATTGCTTAGGACGTGTAAGGGCACAAGGATAGGACTCCTTCCTATCCTTGTTCTTGAACTATATGAATATGGGATGAACATCTTCAAGCTTCAAGCATAGAAGCACTCCAATAAGTTGCACCTAGACTATCCCAAATCTCCACATGTATCATATACTAGATGATACATATGGAACCCTTAAATAATACTACTAATACAACCATTACTACACTTAGTAATATTATAAACCATTAGTAATATATAAGCTTAGTTTTATTTGAAACTTCTCAAGTTTCTAGTGTGAGAAAGTTGTAATTCAATATGAGATCAAGTTAGTGGTCAAATAAGAAGAAAACTTCTTCTTATTTTATTGACAAAACCGGCACTACATGGGGAGTGTAGAGCATGCCTTCAACTTTTTGTCTTTACAAGAAAAGTAGCTAAGGCCTAGGTCTAGGTATGTAATTATGTTGTTTTAATCTTAATTAGAACAACAATCAATACATTAAACCTACCACAATAGTCCCAAAACCGGTGCACCCATGCTAATATGGGTGTCCATTTTATTTTGTGATTTTGTCATTTGTCACACATGTGACATGTGACATGTGACATGTGACATGTGACATGTTATCTCATAATATAATTATGTATTTAACTAATTAAATACAATTTCATGTCAAGTAAATTAAACTTAAGAATTTAAGTAATAATTTATGATCACATATATATAAAATGGGTCATCTCATATTTTGTTGATATGATCCACAACTAATTGTGATTATGATCAACCAATCATGCTTATCTCAAATGTTTCATAAACATTAAACATTCTTATATAACAATTATATTTATTGAATATTATTTAATCATATTACAATAAGATATATTTCTCACTTGTAAACTTGTTCTGTTTAAGGGATTAATTAATCTGTATCGTTATACAATTAATAATATTCTTGATTAGGGAATCGTCCTTTCGGTGTGACCTCAAGGGATCAACTGATCACCACCGTCATACGACAGTAATGTCAAACTCTAGTAAGCCAATCATTACCGATTAATGTGGATCAGTTGACTATAATGTTAATCATCCCTTTGTATTCTTATTATTGAGGTTTAATTAAGTGATCGCACTATTGTTGAGGATACTCACTCCAACACATATAACATCAATTTCTCATCTCTATATTATCAATCATCATCATCCTACTTGTTTTAAGCACAATTTTGGAAGAAATTGCTCATATTGCTTTCTATTTTCGCCCAAAACGTGAATCTAGGGTTCACTTCTAATTCTTTGATTTTGTGCTTTTAATCTTTGTTTGTTGCGTCTTTCATTTACTTGCTCCGTTCCATTTGATTGTATACGTTTGCTTTTGGGTATTATTCACAGCTGAGAAGAATTTTTAGTACAACTTCTAATATATAACATAAAAGATACTCATGTGAGATCTTGTTTAAATTGTCTTACCGAGGAAAATATTAATACCAAATTTTTATAATTTTTAGTAATATGTAACTAAAGATATAAACAAAACAAAAATGAGCATTGGCATACGTGATAAAACAAACGTATACAACCAAATGGAACGGAGGAAGTATTATTTAGCATTTAATTTGGGACGGATATCAATGCTAACGCCGGTTGGACTCCAGCAAGCTACTATCGAGGTTTAGGTGATGAGAGTGGTGTGTTCGATAATTATGTGGTGACTCCTCATCAGTTTTCCTAGGAGTTCAATCATGATTATGGATGTTTGGGTCGTCAGTGGTACACTCCGATCCGGCCAAATGAGCCTGTTGGTTGGTTTGGTGGACCATTTCAGGCCTCTACTTTAGGTGTCGTCCGTGGCATGACGGAGGCTAGTACATCAGGTGCTCGTCCTTACGATCCTAACTTGCGGCTATGTTTGGTGAGATTGATGAGCATGATGAGACTACTCATGGAGATGATACTGCTAGGCAGTAGTGACAGCTGGTCACTACCCCATATTTGCATCAGGTATTATCTATCCTTGTATTTAATTTTTTTTTTGTATTTTATTAGTTGTTAGTTTTATTTCCCCTTCCCTTTTGTTCGACGTGTCGTTCAGGTTGCTGCTGTTGGATTTGGTTGTGATTGTCGTGTCGTTAGCATCACATTGAGGACACTGTGACATATAGGTTTGGGCGAGAAGCTCTATTTATGTCGTGTGTTTATTTATTGCATTGTGTGTGAAAAAAATTCGAAATTCAAAAAAATCCAAAAACATGTTTTTTATTTTATAAGGTCGAGTCTTGGTGAAACTGAATAACAATGATGATAATTTGCATGACTTTTGCATTTGAATCCCATCTTAGTCATCCATCTACATTGTTTTGAAATGTTATTCCAAAAACAAAGCTCAATGACAAGCCTTTTGCTAATTAGATATGACATATTTTATTGGTAAACCACTTAATTTTTTGAGGTCTTTAGAGCTTCCTAGGCCAGGAACATTAATAAACTGGTGTCAATGTCTTAAGGTCTGGATGTGGTACTCCTTGTGCAATATGTAACATCAAATTTCATAACTGTGATATTAGTTTCTTGATACTTTTACGCATTCATTTGATAAAGTACATGAGGAAAGACGATTCTTTTTTTTCAAATAAGCCTCACATAGCCAAAAAAAACTTGTTTTTATACCCTTATTATTGAGTTCTTTATGTTTAACTTGTTGGAGCCTCTGTAGCCTGTTTTACAACCTATTTAATAGCTACATTCGTAGAATCTACCTACCCTACCATGACAGTCGCAATTGCTTATTTTTCATGCCTATCTTGCTACTATGGTTGGGTTGGGACTATTTTGTCAAAGTGGGTGTAGTAAGTTTTTTCTGCTAGCAATTGTGTTCTATTCCCTGTGTTGAGAAAACGTTAATTGAAGCAAAAAGAAAAATAAATAAAAAAAGAAAAGAAAAAACAATTCAAAAAGAGAAAAAATAGGTTGCTTCAATTGATTTGTTTAAGGGAAAATGAAAGGAAATTTCCTAGAGTCTAATGCATATTTAGAGAGTATTGTTGATATCTCTCTTATGTTGTCAAAGTTTAAGTTGATTTCTCTACTCGGGTATTAGTTTTTGCTTAATATTGTAGAATTGGTTTGGTAAGTGTCGCTGCGACTACTGACGTCGGGGTTAGTCGCCCTCCCCCGGTCAAACAAATACTTATAATGCTCAATACCAAACTAATTAATGTAGTAGGGTAAGGAGGTCGAACCCAAAGGACGGTTAGGATTGGCTATCGATTTTTGTTCTTATCTAGTCTAGTTCAGACGAAGATGAAAGGTTCAAATGCTAAAGACGAGATAGATACAATAACTAAGACTAGCAAAGAAGCAAGAAAAGACTAAACAAGGATAAAAAAAAGACTAAGGTGAATGGGTTTATTAATGTAGGTATAGGTCGATTATGACGAGGGTTAAAAATAGTCTAATGATGAGTCTAGATATGTCTCCACCTCTCGGTGTAAGACGGTCTCTAGGCAAGTCTCCACCTCTCGGTGTGAGACGAGCCCTAGCCCAAGGATCGGTCAGGATCTCGCCCTAACCTCCCCTTAAACATTCAAAATGCACACAAACACGTTACAAGTCAAGCTCTCGCTCAAACTAGTAATTAAACAAGGGAAATACTCAAACTACTCATTTACACATTTCTACAAACACCTTGTGTGCACAAGACAAATAGACTACCAAAAGACTCAATCTTTATGCCCAATTATCATAATCAACTTATAAACCTACACTAACTTCCATATCTACCTTAGTAATACACTACACACTCATATTAATAAGGAAAATCATTAAAGACGAAAACTTGGACACAAAACTAGCAAAATAAGACATATTAAACATGTAAACTAATTAGACAAGCATGAAAGATTACTTAAATGACAAGTAAATGAAAATAAACATGAAAATAAAGAGGAAAGATTGAATCTTTACCGATTAACAAAGACGAGACGGAAAAGTTACGAACTTGAATAAAAACCCGATCTTTCGATTTTAATCTTCATATAAAATCCGAGTGACGGAAACTATTACAAAATTTAGGGAAAAATTAAAGGAAGAAATTAAACTAAGAAAATCTAATCTAGTGAGACGGGTTTTTCTTCTAGAAAGACGGTCTACATCTCTCTCTAAAAATATCTAACTAATCTAATTGAATCTCCTAAAAAATGGTTGGTGTCTTCTTTCTTTTACTTTTCTCATGTGTTGTTGTTGGACTCCCTGTCCGTCACTCCCCTTCCCCCTTCTTTTCTATTTTTCCTTTTTCTTTTGTTTGTTTCTTTTCTTTCTTTTTTTCTTTTCTCCTTCTTTATTTGTTTTGTGACGGTTTCTCGATTCTCATCCCGTCTCGTCCTTGCCTTGATATATTTCCTATAAATTGAGACGGAATTAAATAGTATGAGAGTACACGGGATAAGGGCCAAAATACGATAAAGCCGACGCTAAACTAAATTAAATACGCCGAAAAATAAGAAAATAAAGAGGGGAAACGGTCTAAAATAATTATATATCAAACCTCCCCACACTTAAACATTACTCGTCCCAGAGTAAGTAAGTGAGCCAAAATAAAACCCTTATTTAAATAACCTAAACTAACTACTAAAATCCGATGAAAGGCAATTAACAGGCCTTCTCCGTCCCTTCAACTCACAACGAAATACAATGAGGTATGTACTCCCTTGCAAGGCAAGTGGGGGCTTGCGGAAAATTTGCGATACATCCAAATGATAAGCATGTAGGACATGACAAGAATGCATCTAACAAAAGAATAATCACACGCCTCATCCATGTGACGAAAATATCTATGAGGAAAACCGTCTAAATAAATGCATGATCCTTATCAGCCACTAGTATCATAAAGCATGGAAAAATGTTCGCCTCTTAGCGGTGCAAGTCTAATGAAAATTTTGAGCCCCGTCTACTACTTGCTTGGTCAAAAGTGATAAAATGGAAGATGGAATTGAAATCCCCGTGACGTTATTAAGCACAATAGCATATGGAATTCACGTCTCTCAACTAAATGAGACACAAGGGTCGTCCTGTCTCACTATGCAACTCAATGGTAAATGATCCAAGAAAGGTTAAAGGAAAAAGAGATTTGAGTCTTATTGTTGCTTGGAAAATTTTTTCATTTCTACATTTTTTTTTTCTCTTTTGGTTTTCTTTTTCTTTCTTTTTGAGTTGCATTCTTGATTTGCAATTAATGGCATGATAGCACACGGTTTCCGTCAAGGACACGCGGTCGGAACCAACAATAGGGGTATCCCCACCGTAGTGGCATCGAGCGGGACCCTAGATGTGGGCCCACTAGAATCCCTAGAAGTTCTGTTTTGCATTTCCTCGACAAAAAGAAGAAAACATAATATTTGACTCAATATTTTTGGCTTGTTTGTGTTGTTTCCTTTTTGTGAGTAGAAGTGGAAGAACAATGAATCAAGGTTCGTTGCATAGTAAGACGGTCACCTAAGAATTCTTTCAACTAACGGAGTATTCACATCAATTGGGGTTGTCGGGGTGGAATAAGCGCAAACTCATGACTCGGCTTTAGTAGACGGGTCGAAACTCATTAGAAATGCACAACCTAGGGCGTCCAAAATTCCACGATTAAGATGAACACTTTATGAATAAAAAAAATGCAAAAATGGACTATGCATATCCGTCAAGTTTCCACAATAGACATTTTTCAAAACCATTTTTTCTAAATGCAACTACATGCCATGATCTAAAATATATACAACCTAAATGCATATGCTCTAACCGACTATTTGACACACAAACTAATGTTATCTCCTAACAGCACACAAGTGGGACACACGCCAATCAAATAAATCCACAACATCGTCATCAACACATCCCGTCCTCCTCAAACAACAAGTAAGAAGAAAAAGAGATAAGGGAGAAGAGAATAGGAAAGATCTCACCATTGCGTCTTCATTTTCCCTATTTCGTGCTTCTTATGATGTGGGGCGCACCTATGGATGGAGATAAGAGGAAACGCACAACAATATATACAAAATAAACTATAAACAAACTAATTTTTAGGATTTTTTTCAAATTTTTCAAATTTTTAAATTTTTCAAAATTAATCTATACACTAATCTCCTCCCCACAATTAAACCAGACATTGTCCTCAATGGTCCAAATGCTAGGAGAAGAAGAAAAGAAATAACATGTTTTTGGAATTTTTCAATAAGAAAAGAAAGACCGACAGGAAATAAAAAGCTTGGGTTGCCTCCCAAGAAGCGCGGTTTTAAACAAACCGCAAAACCTACTCATGCATCCAACAATTATCCGGGATCCCGCAATATATATACAAGGCCACCAATGGCCGCAACCTCATCATAGTAGCTCACATCCTTGAGGTTCCTCCAATTTGTTCTTCCTCGCTAGTCTCATCATGCATCCCAAAATCAATCTCAAATTTCTCAAGAAGGGGTCCCTCAAGAATATCGATCTCAATATCCCATTTATCCTCAATATCCACAATCTCCTTCAAAGGAGCATCACAAAATTCATTTTCCTCATCATTCCTCTTAACTAACTCTCTCTCCACCACCCAATGATCCACATCAAACGATATCCTCTCAAATTCACATATACCAAGACAACTTGGTTCACTCAACCACACATTTTCATCAAAGAAATTAGGTGTAGGTTGACATAAGGAGGGCAAGGGTTGTATCGATAAAAGACAAAGTGGCTCAGAAGAGAAGTCAAGGGCATGCAAATAATCATCATCATTCATCATATTAGGATGCAAGGGCATATCAAGAATTGCATACTCAGGCCAAGGATTCTTCCAACCAACAACATTGTCAACACAAATGGCATTATCAAGATTCACATTAAATGTCACATGCTCAAGCTCATTCATATACATATCATTCAAATTATCATTGACAAGAGAACAATGCATATTACTCAAACATGAATCATCATCAAATCTCGTAAACTCGAACTCACTTATGTCATTTATGGATGTGAGTTGGTGTTCAAGAGGTGAAGTTGGATAACAATCAAAGTGTGGCATGTTTTCATTAGAAGGAGGCGCAATATTGGTATCATACATTGCATTCACATAGGGATGAGATGAGAAATAAGAATGTGAAGGGCAAATTTGAGAACTATGCCCTACGCCACCACAAGTATCACAAATAGATGAATAATCATGCATATTACACAAATTGGGAATTGGGGGAGCATGTTGAAATTGGACATTAGCTTCATTCAAAAAGTCGGCCTTAGAACTTTTAGCAAGGTAAACAAGAAGGTCCCACCTCTCATCATAAGACATATAATTAAACATGCCATCACAATTTTGTTCGATCATGTCCCTAACATTATCAACAACACCATCATAGATTATATGACAAAATTCCCATCTTTCAACATTCCAACCAAAAGCATAAATATATTCCTCAACCTTTTCCCAATGCACATGAAATGGGTCATCATGAGCTTGATGATAACTAAAAATCATTTTCAAGACCTCTTTTTTTTGTTTTTTTCAATTTTCAGTTTTTTTTTCAAAAGCAATAAAAGTGAACTAGGCCTAAACTCAAACAAAATCAAAATCAAAGCTAGACACCGTCCCCGGCAACGGCGCCATTTTGACGCGGGGTTAGTCGCCCTCCCCCGGTCAAACAAATACTTATCATGCTCAATACCAAACTAATTAATGTAGTAGGGTAAGGAGGTCGAACCCAAAGGACGGTTAGGATTGGCTATCGATTTTTGTTCTTATCTAGTCTAGTTCGGACAAAGATGAGAGGTTAAAATGCTAAAGACGAGATAGATACAATAACTAAGACTAGAAATGAAGCTAGAAAAGACTAAACAAGGATTAAAATAGACTAAGGTGAATGAGTTCATTAATGTAGGTATAGGTCGATTATGTCGAGGGTTAAAACTAGTCTAATGGTGAGTCTAGAAATGTCTCCACCTCTCGGTGTAAGACGGTCTCTAGGCAAGTCTCCACCTCTCGGTGTGAGACGAGCCCTAGCCCAAGGATTGGTCGGGATCTCGCCCTAACCTCCCCTTAAACATTCAAAATGCACACAAACACGTTACAAGTCAAGCTCTCGCTCAAACTAGTAATTAAACAAGGGAAATACTCAAACTACTCATTTAAGCATTTCTACAAACACCTTGTGTGCACAAGACAAATAGACTACCAAAAGACTCAATCTTTATGCCCAATTATCATAATCAACTTATAAACCTACACTAACTTCCATATCTACCTTAGTAATACACTACACACTCATACTAATAAGGAAAATCATTAAAGACGAAAACTTGGACACAAAACTAGCAAAATAAGACATATTAAACATGTAAACAAATTAGACAAGCATGAAAGATTAATTAAATGACAAGTAAATGAAAATAAACATGAAAATAAAGAGGAAAGATTGAATCTTTACCGATTAACAAAGACGAGACGGAAAAGTTACGAACTTGAATAAAAACCCGATCTTTCGATTTTAATCTTCATATAAAATCCGAGTGACGGAAACTATTACAAAATTTAGGGAAAAATTAAAGGAAGAAATTAAACTAAGAAAATCTAATCTAGTGAGACGGGTTTTTCTTCTAGAAAGACGGTCTACATCTCTCTCTAAAAAATATCTAACTAGTCTAATTGAATCTAATAAAAAATGGTTGGTGTCTTCTTTCTTTTACTTTTCTCCTGTGTTGTTGTTGGACTCCCTGTCCGTCACTCCCCTTCCCCCTTCTTTTCTATTTTTCCTTTTTCTTTTGTATGTTTCTTTTCTGTCTTTTTTTCTTTTCTCCTTCTTTATTTGTTTTGTGACGGTTTCTTGATTCTCATCCCGTCTCGTCCTTGCCTTGATATATTTCCTATAAATTGAGACGGAATTAAATAGTATGAGAGTACGGGATAAGGGCCAAAATACGATAAAGCCGACGCTAAACTAAACTAAATACGCCGAAAAATAAGAAAATAAAGAGGGGAAACGGTCTAAAATAATTATATATCATGGTTACGATTTGTTAATTAGGTTTTTCGTAATGCTGAAAAATGAGTGTTTTTTTAGAAGAAAAACGTCTTTTTTTATTGGAATTTTCTAAGTTAAAACTTAAAAGAGAGGTTGGAGAGAAGTAAAGGGTTAATTTTTATGAAGTGTGCAATGTTGGAAATTCATTCAAAAATATCAACGATAGTTAGTAATATGTCAACGATCTATAGCCGCACCTTTTCCTACCCATTCCAATACCTATGCGAAATACATAATTCCAAGATCTTCAAAACTAGCAATTTCCGGTATAATGACAAATATCGGCCATTTAAATAATTTCCGTATAATTTTCGGTATATACTTCGTACAACCAACTCTCCTATAAGACCGTGTTATAGCATAAGACGGGTCCAATAAGAGAACTAGCCCAGATTCTGAAAGATAGGGAGAGACGGGTCTCCCTAACGTACACCGCGACCAGCTGTGAAAACCGGAGAAGGTGACCCATTTATCTGAACCGAGTAACGAACACTTGAAATGCATTCCCAGATTATAGAGCGCTATTTTCTAGAAAACTATATTGACAAAGAATCTTCTTTAGGAAGTTCCAAGAGACTCGATCAAAAGCTTTACTCATGTTCAGTTTAATGACAACGTAACAAGAACTTCCTCTTTTGGTTCAGTTTATGTAATGCATAATTTCATGGGCAATAATAGCGCTACCAGATAAAACTCGGCCTGGAATAAAAGCATGTTGGGAGGACAAGATGATGGAGGGAATAACCTTCTTGATCCTGTTAGCAAGGCATTTGGAGGCAATTCTGTAAATTACATTGCATAGACTTATCGGTCGGAACTGGGAAATTTCTTCAGGGTTGCAATATGAGTAAGATTCCACTCTTTCAGCATAACCTCGCAGTTAAAAATCGAAGAATAGCACAGGTAACAAGATTAGGGTCAACAGACATGCAACATGCCTATCGACTTTGTTTCTTTCTACATATTCTATGAAATCTCCAATACAAAGGACAATTTTTTATCGGAGTTTATTTTCGCAGTACGTATTTTACTCTTTTTAGTACTTTTTACACCATATTTTCCATTTGTTACCCTTTCACAAAAAAACACACCCTCCTCTCTACCTTCTCTCTACCCTTTACCCTTCTCAAATTCCAGTAAAAAAAATTCACAAAGAATGGATGAATATTCAATTAACGAACAGGTATTTTATACGTTAATCTATATTAATAAAATTTGCAAGTTCTTATATTTTAATTTCTTGTAGTGTATTACTTTTTTTAATTAAGGTTTCATGTAACGGAGTTCTAATTAGGGTTTTTTTATTTAAATTTCTTCATTGTTGTCAAAGAATGGATGAATATTCAATCAACGAACCGATATTTTATAAGTTAATCTATATTATTTGCAAGTTCTTATAGTGTATTGCTTTTTTTTAAATTTCTGTTAGTGTATTGCGTTTTTTTTAATTAGGGTTTCATGTGACGGAGTTTTAATTAGGTTTCTTTTATTTAAATTTCTTCATTGTTGTCATAGTAGTTGCCGGTGTAGGGTTGCCGGCGAAGGGTAGGCATGGGGTGGGAGAGGCGCCGGCATAGGGTGGCGTTGCAGGCATCGTAGGGTGGCGCCGGCTTAGGGTGGCTGATTGGGGCGGCGTTAGATTGGAGCACAGGCACGAATTTTGACTGGCGGCAGGCGGCAGCACAAGGCCGATTAGGGCGGTCGTAGGGAAGGGCAGGCGTCGTGGGTAGTTGCCGTCGTGGGTAGTTGCCGTCGTTGGCCATGACTGGTGGTCGGAGTAGTACAATGTATTGTACTGTATTCAGTTTAAAAAGTATAATGTAAAAAGTACTGTATTCAATTTTATTTGTATAGTATAATGTACTGTATTCAATTTTATTTGTTTAGTACAATGTATTGTATTCAATTTTATTTGTTTAGTACAATGTATTGTATTCAATTTTATTTGTTTAGTAAAATGTACTGTATTTAATTTCATTTTTTTTAGTACAATGTACTGTATTTCAATTCATTCGTTATATAGTATTTCAATTTTATTTGTTTAGTACAATGTACTGTACAATGTATTGTATTCAATTTCATTTTTTTTAGTACAATGTACAATGTACAATGTATTGATTATTTTTGTCGTTATATAGTATTCCAATTTGTCGCTATATAGTATTCCAATTTGTTTATTTTTTAATACAAGATTGATTATTTTTGTCGCTATATAGTATTCCAATTTGTTTATTTTTTAGTACAAGATTGATTATTTTTGTCGTTATATAGTATTCCAATTTGTTTATTTTTCTCTATATTTTAATTCATTCGTTTAGTACAAGATTGATTATTTTTGTCGCTAAATTTTTTATTTTTATTTACGATTGTGGGGATACTAGATTGAGTTAACCACGTACTCAAATGAGAACAACTGTCAAACTAGCAACTTGTAACTTTACGTTTTCTTCTTTCTATTTATAGAAATTATTTTTTGTTTAGTACATGGTTAATTTTTTATTTTTATTCCAATTTATTTATTTTTCTCTATATTTTAATTCTTTTGTTTAGTACATGGTTAAAACATAATTTTTCTTTTTTCTTGTAGGATGACGTAGAGTTGGAAGAATTTCCTCCAACAATTTTTGATAATGATACTGGGCGTTTTTTCAATACCGGTGAAAATTTCATCAATCGAGACGAAATGACGAAGGGGGTTGAAAAGATTGGACGTGAGAACCATATAACCATTATAAACTATACGTTTAATGCAGAGCGTGGACTGCAAATATATGCATGTGATAGATCTGGAATATATCGACCTTCGAAAAGAAAAGCAACTACTCACTCCAACAAATGTACGGGGACGAGAAAAATTAATTGTCCTTTTAGATTACAAGGACTTAGACAACCTAATGGTTCGTGGGAATATTTTGTCCGATGTGGTTTTCATAATCACGAACTTGATGATAATCCGTTCGGTCATGCAAAAGTTGGGAGAGTAAATAAAGTTACGAAGGAAAAAATTTTGAGTTTAAGCAAAAGTCACGTAAGTGTTTCAGATATATTGACAAATGTTGGGGACGATGAATTAACTGCTCGACAAGTTTATAATATTCGTCAGCGAGAGAAGGCTGTATCAAGGGAGAATAGGACTGCATCAGAACAGTTGTTAAAGTTGGTTATTGAAAACGGATATCGACATTGGTATCAGACAATCCCTTCAAAAGAAGGCGGTTCAAGTGAGTTAACCGACATTATATTTTGTCCTCCAAAATCACTTGATATGCTCCGCCAATATCGTTATGTCTTGGTTGTTGATAGTACCTACAATACTAATATGTATAAAATGCCTTTGTTAGAAGTTGTAGGTGTTACACCAACTAATCGGAATTTCTCTGTATTTTTTGCTTTCCTGCAAAATGAGAAAGAGACCGCGTATGATTGGGCATTGAAATGTATGAGAGAAGTTTTCAGAGCAGATGAGTACCCAGAAGTAATTATAAGTGATAGAGACCTTGCATTAATCAAGGCTATTGAAAAACATTTTTCAACCTCGAACCATCTTCTGTGTAGGCGTCATATAGAAAAAGATGTTGAAGCTTGGGTTAAGGGTGTAACAGGAAGAGGTAATGCGGGGGAAGGTGCAAAAATGAGATGGATAACTATGGTCAACTCATTAACAGAGGAAGATTTTTTGAATAATGAACAGGCAATATACAAGGCTTATAATACTGTGGGTGGTCTGGAAAATTATTGTAGAAATACGTGGATAAATCCATATAAAGAGAAGTTTGTTTCAGTTTGGACTAATAAAGTGCTTCACTTTGGAAATGTTACTACTAACAGGTATGTTAAATTTTTTATTTTTATTTACGATTGTTACAATTATATCTTGTATTAACTCTAACAATTTAATATATTTAGGGTTGAGGGTGCGCATGCTTCCCTTAAACGTTGTTTACGTAGTTCGGTTGGAAGCTTCGACACTGTTTGGGAAAAAATTCATGATATGGTGAAAATTCAACGTCATGAAATCAACAGAGAATTGGGACGTTGTAAAACTGTTGCCCTACATGTTAGTTTGGCCATGTCAGTGTTTCGTAGGTTGAAATACTACGTGTCCCACGAAGCAATTAAGTTGTTGGATAATGCCTTCATCGAGGGACAGTGTAATGGGTGTGTTTTGAGAAATACACATGGGCTACCGTGTTCCCACGAAATTGCTGATTGCATCAACGAAGGTTTGTTTATTATTGCTAAATTGTTTTTACTTATCTTTATATTGAGGATCATACATAATTATCTGTTTTAATATTATTGAATTGTTCATGATCAGGGAAACATATTGAATTGAATTCTATTCATCCTTTTTGGAGAACACTAGACTATAAGGTGAAAGATGGCGTTGATGATACATTGTTACATGAGAAAGAAAGATTTCGTAAATTAAGTGATGAATTGTTAAATAGTGGATCAGAAATGATCAAAAAGTGTTGTGAGGCGATGGAGGATATAATGCATCCGTCTAATATAGTTGACCCGACGGTGAAAAAGACACGTGGACGCCCAAAAAAAAATTCAACAGCAAGAGATCCGTCACACTGGGAGTACATCGAGAAACGATTCCCAACCTCAAGTCAACAACGTGGCCGTGGCCGTGGTCGTGGTCGTGGTCCTGGTCGAGGTCGTGGACGTACGGCTGGTCGTGGCCGTGGCCGTGATAAGGAGACACCTGATAATTCAAACTCAGGAACAACTTCTACATTTAAACGACCAAGACAAGAAGACCCTGTCAGCTCACCTACACAAAGCATATCGACTATACAGGTTAGTAAAATATCAAACATAGATTTATATACCTATATGCGAAAATAAACTTCGTAATTGTTACAGGTCTCACCAAAGCCCCCATTTCCATATCCCGCGGTGGTGCGTAATGTGATTGATTTTATAACGGATTGGCATAATCCTAGTGATGATGGGAATTGCGGCTTCCGAGCGCTTGCTCATCAACTTTATTCCGATGAAAATGAATGGCCGAGGGTAAGACACGAGTTGCTTGACGAGTTAAAGAAAAATGCACAAATGTATGCGGAAGCATTCGGTTGTGAGGAACGGTATCATGCAATTGCGTACTTACTTTCGCATTCGGAGGGTAGCGCACCTTACGATAAGTGGATGGATTCTTTGGATTTGGGCTTCGTCATAGCCACCCTTTACAATGTCGTTTTCACAAATTTATCATTGAATTCACCAGTCACGTATTTACCATTGATGGCATCAAACCAAAGCTCTCTGAATTTTTCGAGCAATCCATCAAAATTCATAACAGTTGTTTTGGTGGGACTTCATTTTTACTGGGTATGTCATAATGTGTATTTTCTATATTTAATTTCACATATAAATTGTACACGATTTAGTTTGACAAAATTGTATTTACTATCGTACAGGTTCGTCTTGCTTCAGATTCTCCTCTACCGGGACTACACCCAAGTTGGGAGAAATACAGGGATGCATCATGTGAAAATTGGCGCGAAAAAATTAGTCCACGTTTACTTAGGTGGAAGTACAATCCCAAATCGGCGGATTTGATCGTTTTGGATTAGCCACCACACATTATTCTATGTTATTTTTTCACATGTAATACAATTTTTAATCATTACGTTACGTTTTATTAGATTTTACGTTTTATTAGATTTGACTGTGTTTTTTTTTCATTTCCATTAGTCTTGTAGATTTTACTTCGTTTTTTTCTTTTATAGTACGTATTTTAATCATTATGTTATTTTATGATACTTTTCGCGTATTTTAATCATTAGGTTACGTTATGATTAAAGAAAGTCGACTTAATTACCTAATATCATTAGGTTACGTATTTCACTAATGTACTACACAATAATAAATTTTAAAATATTACTAATTGAAGAAAGTCGACTTAATTACCTAATGTCTAAAAATACTAAAAATACTCAATGTAGTACGTATACTAGTACAATTAAGTAGTATGTAGTATGTATACTAACAATACTCAATGTAGTACAATTAAGTAGTTTAAATAGAGTTATGTAGTACAAATACAATGTAGTACAATGTAGTACAATGTACAATTATGTAGTAC
>JAIUZE010006749.1:0-14243 GCA_022085475.1 Heliosperma pusillum
CTAAGAGTGTCTTCCCCGAGTCTTTGAATAATATGATGGGTTCGGATTTGATTTCCACATGATCTTATCATTATTTATCCAATTGCCTATCTATTCTTATCGTATCTCACATGTATATCTATATATGCATGATTTTACTTTTGTATTCCCTTATATGTACGTTTAATGTGATATGGCTGGGAGAACCCGGAGTTACTCCCCACTGATTGTGGCGTTCATGTTTTTCATGAATGAACAGGTTGCTTGCATGGATGGCTTTTTGCTTATGCTATTTTGGGGTTCGGGTGTGAGCTAGCGTGCGTTGTCCCTGGATGAAACACCTCTAGACGTTGTTTAGCTAGTTGCTAATTACTTTGTCTTTTGTTAACACTTTGAGAGACTACGTCTATTGTGGTATTTTTATTTAGTTTGTAATATTTTGACACTCCTCGTATTTTTCTATCTTGCATGTATAAAGGTTTTTAAAATACCGTATTTCCGCAGTTTACTTCACAATGGGTGATGAAGAAAGGAAGACTCATTGTTCCAACAAGGAGTTACGATTCAAACAATAAGTAATGAAGGAAGACTCATTTTTCACACAAGGAGTTACAATGAAAACTATGGGCAATGAAGGAAGTCCCATTGTTCACACAAGGAGTTGCGATGCAAACAATGGGTAATGAAGAACGGAAGACACATTGTTCACATAAGGACTTACAATGCAAACAATGGGTAATGAAGGAAGACTCATTCTTCACACAAGGAGTTACAATGCAAACAATGGGTAATGAAGAAAGGAAGACTCATTTTTCACACAACGTGTTACGATTCAAACAATGGGTAATGAAGGAAGACTCATTGTTCACACAAGGAGTTACAATGAAAACTATGCGTAATGAAGGAAGTCTCATTGTTCACACAAGGAGTTGCGATGCAAACAATGGGTAATAAAGAAAGGAAGACTCATTGTTCACACAAGGAGTTACAATGCAAACAATGGGTAATGAAGGAAGACTCATCGTTCACACAAGGAGTTACAATGCAAAAAAATGGGTAATGAAGAAAGGAAGACTCTTTTTTCACACAAGGAGTTACAATGCAAACAATGGGTAATGAAGGAAGACTCGTTGTTCACACAAGGAGTTACAATGCAAACAATTGGTAATGAAGGAAGACTTGTTGTTCACACAAGGAGTTACAATGCAAACTATGGGTATTGAAGGAACACTCATTGTTCACAAAAGGAATTACAATGCAAACAATGGGTAATGAAGGAAGACTCAATGTTCACCCAACGAGTTACAATGCAAACAATGGGTAATGAAGAAAGGAAGACTCATTGTTCACACAAGGAGTTACGATTCAAACAATGGGTAATGAAGGAAGACTCATTGTTCACACAAGGATTTACAATGCAAACAATGGCTAATGAAGGAAGACTCATTTTCCACACAAGGAGTTACAATGCAAACAATGGGTAATGAAGGAAGACTCATTGTTCACACAAGGAGTTAAAATGCAATGAATGGGTAATGAAGAGAGGAAGACTCATTGTTCACACAACGAGATACAATGCAAACAACAGGTGATGAAGAAAGGAGGACTCATTGTTCACACAAGGAGGTACATTGCAAACAATGTGTAATGAAGAAAGAAAGACAACGAGTTACAATGCAAACTATGGGTATGGAAGAAAGACTCATTGTTCACACACTGAGTTACAATGCAAAAATGGGTGATGAAGTAAGGAAGACTCATTGTTCACACAAGGAGTTATAATGCAAACAATGGGTAATGAAGGAAGACTCATTGTTCACAGAAAGAGTTACAATGCAAACTATGGGTAATGAAGGAAGACTTATTATTCACAGAAGGAGTTACAATGCAAAAAATGGGTAATGATGGAAGACTCATTGTTCACACAAGGAGTTACAACGCAAACAATTGGTAATGAAGGAAGACTCATTGTTCACAGAAGGAGTTACAATGCAAACTATGGGTAATGAAGGAAGACTCATTGTTCACAGAATGAGTTACAATGCAAACAATGGGTAATGAAAAAAGAAAGACAAGGAGTTACAATGCAAACAATGGGTAATGAAAGAAGACTCATCGTTCACACAAGGAGTTACAATGCAAACAATGGGTAAAGAAGAAAAAAAGACAAGTAGTTACAATGCAAACATTGGATGATGAAAAGAGGAAGACTCTTTGTTCACACAAGAAGTTACGATTTAAACAATGGGTAATGAAGGAAGACTCATCGTTCACACAAGGATTTACAATGCTAACAATGGGTAATAAAGAAAGAAAAACGAGGAGTTACAATGCAAACAATGGGTAATGAAAGAAGAGTCATTGTTCAAACAAGGAGTTACAATGGAAACAATTGGTAATGAAGGAAGACTCATTGTTGACACAAGGAGTTACAATGCAAACTATGGGTAATGAAGGAAGACTCATTGTTCACACAAGGAGTTACAATGCAAAAAATGGGTAATCAAGGAAGACTCATCGTTCACACAAGGAGTTACAATGCAAACAATGGGTAATGAAGAAAGGAAGACTCATTGTTCACACAAGGAGTTACAATGCAAACTATGGGTAATGAAGGAAGACTCATTGTTCACATAAGGAGTTACAATGCAAACAATGTGTAATGAAGGAAGACTTCTTGTTCAGACAATTAGTTACAATGCAAACAATGGGTAATGAAGGAAGACTCATTGTTCACACAAGGAGTTAGCATGGAAACAATGGGTAATGAAGGAAGACTTATCGTTCACATAAGGAGTTACAATGCAATAAATGCGTACCTAAAATTGAAACTTGGGAGAAATTAAAGAAGCATCTTATGAAGAGGTTTTTTCCTAGAGACTATGAGCAAGATCAGTACCTAAAATTGACATCTTTAGCTCAAGAAGGTTCGAGTGTGGCTGATTATGTAAAGGAGTTCGAAAAGTTGAGCATAGTTTGTGACTTGGAGGAGAAAGAGGAATTGAGGACATCCCGTTTCATACGAGGCCTCAATCCTACCCTTCAACAACGAGTAGAAATCCAGAATTATGAGGGCTTTGACGATGTTTGTCGATTGGCTCTTAAATTCGAAAAGCAAGACAAGGGCAGGAGGGCATTTGGCCGTGACTATGCAAAGGGTTCGAGTGCTTATTCGAAACATACAGTCACAATACCGAGCAACAAGGAGACACGGAAGGAGGATCCGAAAGACAAAGGCAAGGGGCCAATGGTCGAGACCAAGGATGTGAGGTTGAGACGGTGTTTCAAATGCCAAGGATATGGGCACATTGCCAATGAGTGTCCACAAAAGCGAGCTCTAACGATTACTGAGTTGAGTGACTTGATTCCAAATTTCGTATTTCCAGCCCTTGAACCGAGTTCAGTTTCACAAGAAGAGGATGATAGTGATGAAGAAGTACATATTGTGGATCCTTATAGTGATGAAGAGAAGGAGGTGTTGGTGATTCGGAGCCTACACACCGAGGCTGCCCACGTTGAGGAGGAGCAAAGGGAGCGATTGTTTCACTCTCGTTGCAAGGTAAACAATCAACTCTGCAATCTTATTGTTGATAGCGGTTCTTGCACTAATGTCGTATCTAGGGAGCTTGTTGATAATCTGAAATTACCTACTAATAGTCACCCTAAACCATATAAATTGCATTGGCTTGATGGGAATAATGGGATATTTGTTAAGAAACAGGCCTTAGTTTCTTTGAAATTAGGACCCTATGAAGATGAAATAGTATGTGATGTAATCCCGATGAATGCTTGTCATGTATTGTTGGGGAGGCCATGGCAATTTGATCGAAGGGTTGAACACGATGGTCGGAGTAATGTTTATGTTGTGTCCAAAGGGAAGGCTAAATATCATCTTAAACCCTTATCACCGAGTAAACAAAAGAAACTCGTCCCTAAGGACAACCTGTTATTGGAGGCAAGTGAGGCCGAGGGAGTTGTGATGAGAGGGGAACCGACATACTTGCTGGTTGTGCGTGAAGTGGGGTGTTAACAAAGCAACACGAGACTTGTTCAAGAGTTGTTAGAGGAGTTTAGGGATGTGTTTCCCGATGAGCTACCTGTTGGGTTACCACCAAATAGGGGGATTGAGCACAGGATCGATTTAGTTCCAGGTGCGGCATTACCCAACAAACCAGCCTATAGGTGTAATCCCGAGGAAGCTAAAGAGTTGCAAAGGCAAGTGCAAGAGTTGATAGACCGAGGGTATGTAAAGGAGAGTTTGAGTCCATGTGCGGTACCAGCTCTATTAGTACCGAAAAAGGAGGGGACTTGGCGAATGTGCATTGATAGTAGAGCGGTGAATAATATTACCATCAAATATCGCTTTCCTATGCCTAGACTTGACGATATGCTCGATGAACTTTCTGGTTCGTTCGTGTTCTCAAAGCTGGATTTAAGGAGTGGTTATCATCAAATGAGAATTCGAGAGGGAGATGAGTGGAAGACCGCATTCAAAACGAAGCAAGGGTTGTATGAATGGCTCGTAATGCCGTTTGGGCTGTGTAACGCACCTAGTTCGTTTATGAGGCTAATGAATGAAGTGTTGAGGCCTTTCCTTAACAAATTTGTGGTCGTATATCTCGATGATATTCTGATTTATAGCAAGAATGAAGAGGAACACAAGCAGCATCTCAGGTTAGTGTTCGAAGTAATGAGAAAACAGAAACTATTTGGCAAGCTTGAAAAGTGTATGTTCATGGTACCGAGTGTGGTGTTTCTTGGGTATATTGTTAGTAAAGATGGTGTGAGTATGGATCCGTCTAAAGTCGATGCAATTCAGGCCTGGCCAGTACCTAAATCAACAACCGAGGTTCGAAGTTTCCATGGGTTAGCATCCTTCTATAGGCGATTCATTCAAGGGTTTAGTTCGATCATGGCCCCAATTACAGAACTAACCAAGAAAGGGGAGTTTGTGTGGACTCCTAGTGCCCAAAAGGCATTCGAAGAAGTGAAGTGTAAGTTGTGCTCCGGACCTGTTTTGGCGCTCCCAAACTTCGACAAACTGTTTGAAGTCGAATGCGATGCAAGTGGTGTGGGTATTGGTGCTGTATTGGTCCAAGAGAAGCGGCCCATTGCGTACTTCAGCGAGAAATTAGGTGGTGCGAGATTGAACTATTCGACATATGACAAAGAGTTCTATGCCATTGTGAGGGCATTGGAGCATTGGAGTCATTACTTACGCCCAAAACCATTCGTGTTACATTCCGATCACGAAGCCCTTAAACATATTCACGGGCAACAGAAATTGAATCCGAGACATGCCAAATGGGTCGAGTTCTTGCAATCATTTACATTCTCATCAAAGTATAAAACGGGGAGTTCAAATATTGTAGCTGATGCACTTTCTCGGAGGCATTGCTTGTTGATTGAGCTTGATGCGAGATTGTTGGGATTCGAACACATTAAGGAGCTGTACCAGTCTGATCCATCATTTGCTAAAGAAATACTTGAGCCTACTGGAGTTTATACCTTGCAAGATGGGTTTTTATTCAAGGGAAATCGACTTTGCATTCCCCAAAGTTCGATTCAAGAGCTGTTAATTCGTGAAGCTCATGGAGGAGCGATAGCTGGTCATTTCGGTTCTAACAAGACTTACGCAATTGTAAGTGAGCATTTTTATTGGCCAAAGATGATTAAAGATGTTCAAGAAATCGTGGCTAAGTGTGTTGTGTGTCAAAAGGCGAAGAGTTCATTTTCTAAGGGGTTGTATACGCCATTACCAGTCCCGAAACAGCCTTGGAGCGAAGTGAGTATGGATTTTATACTCGGGTTACCTAGAACTCAGCGTGGTAAAGACTCGATAATGGTTGTTGTTGATCGGTTTTCAAAGATGGCTCATTTCATTCCTTGTCACAAGACCGATGATGCCACGAATGTTGCTGATTTGTACTATAAGGAAGTGGTTCGTTTACATGGGATACCTCTTACCATTGTATCGGATCGAGATGTGAAGTTCCTTAGTTATTTTTGGAAGACCTTATGGCGTTTGATGGGGACGAAGCTGCTATTTAGTACTTCCCACCATCCTCAAACCGATGGGCAGACCGAAGTAACAAATCGCACCCTTGGAAGTTTGTTGAGGGGACTAGTTAGCAAGACCACGAAGGATTGGGATGTTAAACTTGCACATGCCGAGTTTGCTTACAATCGAACTCCATCTGTTACTACTGGTCGAGCTCCATTCGAAATTGTGTATGGAGTCAATCCATTTCTGCCAATTGACTTGGTTCCGATTCCAAAGAAAGATCTAATGAGTTTTGAAGCAAAAAATAGGCAAACTACATTTCTTCGTACTTGTGAGCAAGTTCGAGCTCAAATTGAGAAGGCAAATGCAAAGTATAAGGAGAATGCAAACAAACATCGCAAGCAGCCCGTGTTCAAAGTAGGAGATCTTGTATGGCTACATTTGAGGAAGGAACGATTTCCTTCTAAGAGGAAGAATAAGCTTATGCCAAGAGCAGATGGTCCGTTTAAAGTCTTGGAATGCTACGGTCCAAATGCTTACAAACTCGAGTTACCAAGTGAATATGGGGGCGTGAGTGCTACATTCAACGTGGGAGACCTATCCCCGTATCAGGATGACGACAATTTGAGGCAAATTTCTCAAAAAGAAGGGGAGAATGATGCAGGAGCATTACTCGACAATGGAAAGGAGGTCCTCATTAGCCATAACGCAGCTCACATCGTAAGTGGTTTCAAGTTTGGCTCGAGTTTTGTGACGATGTTGAAATGGGACATTGGGGAAGAAGCTACTGGTCATGTTGATGTTGCTTTGCTGTCCGTGTAGGTGTCTTGAGAGTCGTGCAAGCCTAGTCCATCAGCTCACACATCTTTTTCAATCTTCCCCTTTTGGCAAAACAAGCTCTATTGGACTTAAAGGCTCTTTTGATTCCTCCCTTTTTGTGCTATCTCAGAAAATGCAGCTGGTCCAACTCTTTTATCAATAAATCAAGAGCTAGGAGGATTGTCTAGTACCTAGGCTTATGTTTAGACCTTAATGTTTCAGATTGTGTAAGATAAAGTAGATGCTTTTGTATGTGCTTTGGTCTATATAAACCAAAGCAACCCATGTAAACAAATCAGTTTATGAATCCAAAAATCTGAGAGTTTACATTATTGTGAGCTTGCTTCTTTGTTCTTGTGAGACCAAAGAAATAAGACAGCCTTGCGAGGTTGCCTTCGAGTGTTTCAAGCTCGTACCTTGAGAGGCGGAGAGCGAGATTCACCCATTTCTATCTTTAATTTCAGTTCTTATTATTACAAAAATACTACAACAAAACAGTATAATTTCGTTGCAAATATATAACTTGTCATTACAGTACTAGAACGAACAGTTCGTTGAACTGTTCAGTCTAAATCGACTAAGTTCTACATCACCATCCTTAGAAGAGGATACACCTATTTCTTCACCTACTACAACCATGCCTACTCTAACCAGTCATTCGGAGCCTACCGTTGCATCTATTCCCAAGGGCTTCAAACTCCCTACTACGGGTAATAGTACTTTTGAGATTCGTCCATCTTATATTTCTTTGGTGGAGAGAAACATGTTTGGAGGAAGCCCCACTAGGATCCTGCTAAGCATATGGAGAAATTCACCAATTATTGTTGCTCTATTCCTTTAACGGGTGGGGTAACGCAAGATCAGATCAAATTGGTTTTATTTCCCTTTTCGCTACGAGACGGGGCAGAAGATTGGTTGGGAGAGTTAGATGTGGATGCACTTGGCATCACGGATTGGAATTCTTTGGCTCTTGCATTCTATAAAAGATACTTTCCGCCACAGAAAATCAATGCCATTCGAAGTCAAATCACAAGTTTTAAACAAAGTCCCAATGAGAACTTTAATGAGGCCTGGGTTCGCTTCAAAAAGCTTGTCAAGTCTGTTCCACATCATGGTTTTGATACTTGGTTCCTATGCAACCAGTTTTATAATGGGTTATATGATGATCAGAGAACACTGCTAGATTTTGCTACTAATGGGAGATTCCAAAATAATACTTCTGATGCCAATGCTTGGAAGTTAATTGATGAGTAGCCACTCACACTGCTAAGTATGGTAATCCTAGGGGTAATGCGAGGAGAGGAGGTTCGGATAATGCAGTTGCAGCTCAGTTGGAGACATTAACTGCCAAAATTGCCGAGTTACAAACTTCAAAGTCCTTGGAAAATAAGCAAACGATTCATGCCATGGTTCAACAAGAGCCAACCTGTGAAAGATGTGGTACTATGGGGCATAATGCAGTGGAATGTATGAGTACAGTTGAGCAAGTTCTTGCCTTTCAATCCTTTAAGCAAGGTACACCATATTCTAACTTTTACAATGAAAGTACAAGAGAGCATCCCAATTTATCCTACCGAAGTCAGAATGTTCTCAATCCTACCCCACCGCCACCTTAGCAACAAGGTTCCTCTTATGTGATTTCTCAGAATTGCAATTCCCAAGGTAACTTTAACCGTTCCAATCAAGGTGGCTAAAACTTTCAACAACTGACAACACCAACTATTGTCGTGTCTAGTAGTAATTTTTAGAGTCTTTCGTTTTACTTTTTACGGGTCATTAGCTTTGTTTTATGTTAATTTTAGTTTTTGTAATAATGTTGGTATTTAGTATTTTAAGTCAATTTTGAGAGTCAAAACCCAAAAGTCAATGAAAGTCAAACCCAAAACCCGAGACCCAAAAACCCGGAAATTGGAGTGAGCTAGCAATGAATGATCAAGGCATGAAGACCAAACCCAATGGGTCAATGGAAGTCAAGGCGGGGCCAAAAATCCATGGGTCAACGAAAGTCAAGAAGTAAAAGCAAGGGAAAATTGGGCAGTGCTCGACGCAGCCTGCATCATCACGACGCAGCCTGCGTCGTAGGACGCAGCCTGCGTCCTTTCTCAGCACGGGATTTCTTCATTTCTCCGTCTTGTCTTTTGGAAGCCCACATTTCAAGGCCCCTAGGTTTGCGGACCAAGGGTATATAAGAAGAAAACTGAAGAGAGAGAAGGGAGCCAAGCATACAACATTGAACATCATATTTTTCCTTAGAAATTCTCTACTTTGTTCTTCAACTTTGGCTCTTGTAATTTGGTTTTATTTAGAAATTGGTTGTAATATGAAGACTATGGGTAGCTAATCTTTTCATTACTTGGTGTAATTTGAACAAGTTCACACCTTTAGCATTGTATGACTCTATAATCCTCTTCTTCTTTATTTAATGCAATTTGTTTATGTTAATCTATTATGTTGAGTGAATGAATGTTTGGATTGACTAGCTTGACATTTTGTTTACTTGATAAATGCTTGTTCTTGGTAGGAATTGTCACCCTATGCTTGAATGTGTGAAGTAGACTTGAAAGATTTCATCTTTGGTTTAAAAGTTTGAGTCTTTTGAGAAATAAATTGTATGTTGTGTGATTTTTACATGGTTTAATGTTGAATTGCATAATTCTAGCTTAATCCTTTGGTTGAATGCTTAAAGCTTACTCCTTTGTTTATGCTTATGTTTTAATAAGTGTGGATTTAGTTGTAAAGGGTCAATTTTGGGTGGTTTAATTCATGTTGACTATTTCTTAGGAGATGGTATTAGATAAATGAGAAGAGAGGAAGAAAGGAGTCATCTTTGCTAATTGTTGTGTTACTTGGGATAATTACACTAAGTATTTTCTCACATATTTGATTACTTGCATTGAAGGTGTTTGTGCTAGTGCCTAAGCTAGATTTCCATATTTCATGTTAACTCATCTTTTTACCCAAACTCCCCCATTTATGTTTTCCTACATGTTTTCCATTGTGAATATCATAGTTTGTAATTAATCTAAGTCTTTGTTTTAATTAGTGTCTTAATTAGTAATTAGTGCTTTAAATTGTGATTAGATTCGTTAGTTTTGTTAATTGATATTTTGAAAGAGTCTAGATTAGATTATTTTTAGCTAATACCGCTTTCCCTTGGGTTCGATCCTTTTCTTACCCTTACTACCCTTTTTATTTAGGTTGGTTTGAGTCTAGATTTGGTTTTATAAATTGTTATTTGGCCTAGCTAATTTGCGGAATTAACGACACCGTGTTTTAGCCCCGTCAAATTTGGCGCCGTTGCGGGGGAAGGCAATATAGCTAAGTATCAAATTGAAACTCTTGTTAGTGTCATACTTTGTTTAGATTGTTTTTCAAATATTTCTTTTTGTATTGTTTGTAGGTTACTTGGTGTTGAAGTTACTAATTGTGTTGTGGAGTTGTTTTTAAAAGTTTCTGCCTAGGTCACAAGAAGGACATGGTGACCAAGACATTGATCCCTCCTCAAGTAGCATTTCCAATTGGTTGTTTTCGAATCCCCTCTATAGGAGACCCTTTTGGAGGGAGCCTAGTGAAGAGGAGTTGGGGAACAATATTTTTCAAGAACAACAAGAGCAAGTGTTTGAGTCGCCTCCTAGGAGACCACCCCCCTTGAACATCATCTACCCACCCGAAATGGAAGATAATAGAACAATTGGTGAGATCCGGGCAAGAAACTACGAAGATCAACCTCTATGTATCGCATACCCTCCCATGGGGGATGTAAACTTCGAGCTAAAGGGGTTCTTTGTCCATAACTTGCCTAGATTCCACGGAATGGTGGGAAATGACCCAAATAGGCACTTGGCCGAATTCCACATGATTTGCCAAGGGGCCATCCCCCAAGGAGTGACCGAAGACCAATTTAAGTTTAGGGCATTTCCGTTCTCTTTACAAGATGCCGCTAAGGAATGGTTATTTTGTCTTCCGGCTCATTCCGTCACCACTTGGGTGGGTTTGAAGAAGAAATTTCTTGAGAAATACTACCCGGATTCAAGGCATAACCACTCAAAGAAGCTCATCACTACCATTGAGCAAGACATGGGGGAAACCCTCTATGACTATTGGGAGCGCTTTAAAAGCCTCGTGGCAAGGTGCCCGTATCATGGGATGTCGGGGGACGATTTATTGACGGCCTTCAATGAAGGTTTATGCCAAAACGACCAACGGATGATTATAGCCGCCACCGGAGGTGGCATTGATACACTTAATGTGGCCGAGGCCAACAACATTATTGAGAAGTTGGCTATGAACACAAGAAGCTACGGGAGGAAAAATGAAAGGGGAGGAAGCTCTAGAAATGTATCTTCCATGGAAGATCCTTATGCCTCTCAAAATCACAAAATCATGCAAGAGATGGGTGAACTCAAAAGCATGGTGTCCAACTTGGTTGTCAACAAAAGTAGCTCATTTTCTCAACACCCCGAATCACTTGAATGTTCATATTGTGGAGGTGACCATGCTACAAATACATGTTACATCATGATTGAGCAAGGAGCCACCATGGAGAGTGTCAATGCCATGGGGTATGGGAATTACAATGCTAGAAAACCAAGTGGTGGAGGGATGTATAACCAAGTGGGAAATCGTGATCTTTTGGGGTGGGGAGGAGACAAGTCAAAGAGTTTTGAAAATGGTCAATTCCATCACTTGAGAGCCCAAAATCCAACCCAAAACCGAAACACCAATTTCAACCAAAATCCCCAAAGAAATTTCAACAACAACCCAAGACCCAACAACTCAAATTTTCCAAGTAATTCTCAATCCCAAAGACAACCAAACCAAGGTCCAAATCAAGGGAATTCTTCTTCTCAAGGGAACTTGAGTGACATCTTGCAAACACTCCTTGCCAATCAAGAGAAAGATAGGGAGGAGGCAAGGAGGGATAGAGAGGAAGCAAGGAAGGATAGGGAGGCTAACAACCTTAGGGTGAAAAACTTGGAAACCCAACTATCCCAAATGGCCTCAAATTTGTCAAAATACCAAGCCTCAAGCTCCACAAGATTCCCATCTCAAACCATTCCCCCACCTAGGGAAAATGCTAGTGCCATGACCTTGAGGGGAGGCAAAGAGTTGGAAGTAAACCCCCTTGGGAAAGGAAAGAAAAAGATGAAGAATCTAGAGATGGAAACCTTGGAGATTGAAGACCAAGGAGAATTGGTGGTTGGTCATGAAGAGATATCGAAGAATGATAAACGGGCATCCACAAGCAAGGACCCCAAGGGAGACACTTCAAGGAAGGGCAAAGACACTATTGAAGATGATGAAGTGGAGGAGTACATACCGGAAGTCCCATTCCCTAGTGCTTTGATAAGTACTAGGAAGTATGCCAAGGAGAATGACTTATATGAGACTTTCCGAAAATGTGAGGTAAACATTCCTCTTCTAAACTTGTTGAATAGTGTCCCTAGGTATGCAAAGTTCTTGAAAGAACTTTGCACACCTAGGAGAAATCCTAAGAAGGGAACCCATAAGGTTAGGGTGAGTGAACATGTGTCGGCCATTTTCAAGCAAAATTTACCCAAGAAATGTGAGAGACCCGGACATGTTCACTATCCCTTGCACTATTGGGGGAAAGAGTTTTAAACGTGCCATGCTAGACCTTGGGGCTTCTATAAATTTCATGCCCTTATCTATTTACGAGACCCTAGGCTTAGGACCGTTGTCTAAAACCGGGGTAGTCATTCAACTTGCCGATAGGTCTAGTATTTACCCCAAGGGCATGGTACAGGATGTGCTAGTGGAAGTCGATAATCTTGTATTCCCGGCGGATTTCTACGTCCTAGATATGGAATCTAGCTCTAGTGCCACCCCTCTCCTTCTTGGTAGGCCGTTTATGAAAACTTCAAATACCAAGATCGATGTTTCAAACGGGTGCTTGACTATGGAATTTGAAGGGAAAAGATTAACTTACAATATATATGACTCCATGAGGCACCCGAGGGACCATCAATCTTGTTTCTTCTTGGATATTTTTGAGCCATTAGTGAATCAAATGTATAAACTTTGTGATAGAGACCCACTCGAGGTAGCTTTAACTAACCCCATGGAAGAGGAAGGTTTGCGTTTGTTGTTGGCCGTTGATGTGCAGGAATGTCTTGAAGACTTGGAAAGGGAAGAGCCCATAGAAACATATGAGGAGCTCAACGTCATAGAAATGCTGAAAACAGGGCAAGGCAGTGCTCAACGCAGCCTGCGTCGCACGACGCAGCCTGCGTCACTGGACGCAGCCTGCGTCCTGAGCTGGCGAACCTTTCCGAGTTGTTTGCCTTGAGTATCCCACTCCACAAGCCCCTCCCTTCCATAATCCAGCCCCCGAAGGTCGAGTTGAAGACCCTCCCAAGCCATTTGAAGTACATCTTTCTAGGGGACAAGAACACCCTACCACTTATCATTTCAAGCACACTCACCGAGGACCAAGAAGACAAATTGGTATCACTACTTGAAAAGCATAAGGAAACATTTGGGTGGAGCATAGCGGACCTAAAAGGGATAAGCTCGGTGACTTGCATGCACAAGATACGGCTTGAAGTGGATGCCAAACCGGTCCGACAACCCCAAAGGAGGCTCAATCCACCCATGGCGGAGGTAGTGCAAGAAGAGGTAATTAATCTATTGCAAATGGGTATCATTTTCCCTATTTCCGACTCTCGTTGGGTTAGCCCAACTCAAGTCGTACCCAAAAAGGGAGGAGTGACGGTAGTCAAGAATGCACAAGGAGACTTGGTCTCTACCCGACCACAAACCGGTTGGAGGGTGTGTATTGACTACCGCCGCTTGAATGCGGTTACATTGAAAGACCATTTCCCGCTACCATTTATTGATCAAATGTTAGAAAGGCTAGCGGGAAAAGCTTTCTATTGTTTCCTTGACGGGTACTCGGGGTACTTTCAAATCCCAATCGCACCCGAGGACCAAGTCAAGACCACATTCACATGCCCATTTGGTACATTTGCTTATCGTCGTATGCCCTTTGGTTTGTGTAATGCACCGGGAAATTTTCAACGGTGCATGTTGAGTATTTTCTCCGACTATGTAGAAAGGATCATAGAAGTATTCATGGATGATTTCACCGTCCATGGGGACTCCTATGATGCATGTCTAAAACATCTTGCTCTTGTCTTAGAGCGATGCCAAGAGTCCCATCTCATTTTAAACTCCGAAAAATGTCATTTCATGGTGACTAGTGGCATCGTTCTAGGACATGTAGTGTCGGAAAGGGGGGTTGAGGTGGATAAGGCTAAGGTTGACATTATCAAAACCTTACCTTATCCCTCTAACACCCGAGACTTTAGGTCTTTTCTCGGACATGCCGGTTTCTACCGGAGATTTGTTAGGGATTTTTGGAAGTTTGCTAACCCCTTATGTAAGCTTTTGCACAAAGAAGCGGAGTTTGTCTTTGATG
>JAIUZE010006750.1:0-15441 GCA_022085475.1 Heliosperma pusillum
GCGTCTGGGCCAGGTTTTGGGGATTGGCAGTGGCGCCTTGCCACTTTCCCTTTTCATCTTGGTGGGCTCGGTGTTTATGCTGCCGGGGATGTGTTGTACTATGCTTTTTTGGCGTCCCGTTTGCAGTCTGCCGATTTGCAGGCTAAGCTACTTCGGCCTTCTGGTATTGTGAATGCTGGTCCTACTTTTGATGATGCCTTGCAAGTGTTTTCGGAGACTACAGGTTCTACTTTATTGAGTGATCCTAGTTAAATCGCTGCCCCTAAACTTATGAAAAAATTGGCAGATATATATTTTGCGAGGATTGCTGCTACTGCAGAATCTGTTTACTCTTTGACGCCGCGTCAGCTTGCATTGTGGAAGTCCCAGCTTGGTGCCCACTCCTCTGATTGGCTGCGTGCGGTTCCTATCTCTGGGTTGGGTCAGACTATGAACAGGAGGACTTACCGTAGTGTGCTGGGATATCGTCTGGGTGTTCCTTTATTCGTGATATCTAGGCCTTGTCCTGCTTGCTCTCGGGTTTTTGCTGATGATATTTATGGGGACCACGTTGTCTCTTGTACTGGCACTGTGGGGGTCAAGCATCGGCATAACCTTGTTCGTGACACCTTATTCGACATTTGCTATAGGTCTGGTATTTCTTCGGGTAGGGAGGTGGATATCGGTTTAGTTGACGGACACGGCGGATCTATTCGTCCTGCGGATTTGCTGCTTTATTCCTGGGACAGAGGGCGTGATGTGTGTGTTGATTTGACAGGGTCTTCCCCCTTGACGCAGACTGAGCTGACCGATTTTGTGCCGGGACGGGTTGTCGCTGATGCTGCTCAGCGCAAGTGTGCTAAGTATAGGGATTTGTGCGCGGCTGCTGGATATGGTTTCCTACCCTTCTCTTTTTCTTCACTTGGGGAGTTGGGTTCGGAAGCTATTGACTTGCTCAAGCGGATCCAGAAATTCTCGGTATCTCAGGATGCTGGGGCTCGGGTGGCCGCTTATATCTTCACTAGACTTAGTTATTCTATAGCTAAGGGGGTGGGGGCCCAGATTGTCTCTCGGCTCCCCACCAACTTCTTGTAAACTCTACATTTTATTTTAATGACAGCTGCGCGCATCTTATTAAAAAAAAAAAATAAAAAAAAAAAAAATAATAATAATAATAATAATAATAATAATAATAATAAATATTTTTCTAATAATATTCATAATAATGAATATATCAGTAAAATATAAAATACAATATTAATAAATATTAATAATAATAATATTTCCATTAATCGTAATAATATAAGAATAAATAAATATATTAAACATAAATATAATAATATAAAGAATAACACAAATTCTTGTTTACAACCGTCGCATATGCGACGGGTTAAGTGTAACCACTTTTTGATAAATAGTGACCATTTATTAATAAACAGTAACCATCTTTTATGACTTGAAAATGACATTTATTATCAAGGTAGTCACTATTTAACAAAAAGTGGTCACATTTTGCAAAAAAGTGGGGAATGAGCCCGTCGCATAGGAGAGTTACTAAAAGAATAATTATAACGGTGATATAATAGTAATAAACAATTTTTTAAAAATATAAATATAATAATAATAACGGTGATATATCAGTTGCACGCATTATATAATAAATCAAACAAATTCCAAAATTCAACCCAGTTGAATCCATGCCGTGACAGTATGCACAACTTTAAACTCCAAAAGAAGAAGAAAAAAGCCCATAGTCAACACCACATACACGCATTGAAACCAGGACAAAACATTCACTGTGTTGATTAAATAATCAAACACAATCATTATAAATCAAAGTTGTCTGCCACTATAGTAAGTGGTGATACATGAGTAATTTCATGACGTGTTCGGCTATAACAAAAGGCATAATTATATAAAACATTATCCTTTCCAGTACAATATTCATCTAATGAATTCATACATTCATGTGAGCGAAAAATCAATTAACATAACAACCGAATCGCGCACAATATCAATACCGAATAGTCCAAAATAAATCATCCCAAAAAAAATTTAATATGAAGAAGGCTCTGATACCACTTGTTATATTTAATCATTTATAAGGCCATAACTTCATACTGAATTAATTGGTATACCGGAGTAGCGAAAACGTACCTGATGAATCCATGGTAATAGGATGAAATGGAGTAACCGGATTATAGCCTTCTAGCAGACACACTTGCCTTAGGGTTCTCTCTACTGATGGGATGTATTTGAGTTTAGGTTAAGTGTGCTGCCAGGGACCATAACCTTGCATATATAAATAGGCAAGGGATATAAACCCTATTACCGTATATCAGCCGCCTTAGTCTAATACGCCCATCATGTATCAGTTAAAGCCCTAATGGGTATCTACACAATTAAGATATCCGGCCCATACTTTTCTGACGTAATTAATTTATGCCCGTATTATATTATATAGAAGGATCACTATATTGGGCCAACTTAAATGATAGCCAACAAATACAATCCGTATAATAGTGTGTCCACATAAATAGTATTGGACCCAAAACATTCTTACAAAAAGAGGACAATTTCCTCTTATTTATTCAACACACCATCTCATTTTATTCATTCATGCAAATATCACTTATCTCTCTACATTTCCTTATTCTCACTACAACCTAAGAAGTTTATCTTAGAGTTCATAAATTCTAATAAAATTACTAGAGTAGTAATAGAGTTATTAGATTTAATTAAGGGAGACTACTATATTATACTAGTGTAGTATATAATATATTATAGAGATTAAAGGGTTATCTTGGGTGCTTCTAATATGAGTGTTATTATACTAAGAACTTGGAGTTCATCCTCATATTCATAACTCAAGAACAATATTTGAAAGGAGTTCAAATATTGTGCAAATTTCTTCATAATCAATGTAAGGAAATCGTTTCTTCTTATTCTTTTTTTATGCATGCATAAGATCTAAATAGTTTTAGAGTAAACTATTCATAAAATGATATTAGAAATGTCTAATATTGAGTTTAAGAAACTTACACGAACTGCAACATTAACATTTTAACGAAAATATCAACAACTAACAACCATTTAATTTTTTACAAAAAAAAAATGACGATTAAAAACGGGAAAACTTCAAATGGCCATAACTTTACGCTCGGGCGTTCGTTTTCAATGAATTATTTTCAAGTCGCTTATTTCGACGAGACGAACGTAATGGTAAAATAATAATAATAATTTTAGTGGCCCATTTGTGTAAAACAAACGAACTGGCCATAGCCGATTCATGTGGTTTACACGAATAGGCCTATGCCAGGTTGTGTAAATCACATGAATCGGCGTTGGCCAAATCGAGTGATTTACACGAACTGGCATAGGCTCATTCGTGTAAACCACAGGAATCGGCTTTGGCCAGTTCGTGTGTTTTAAATGAATGGGCCACTATTTTTTTTCCCATGGCGTTCGTCTCGTCAAAAAAAGCGATTTGAAAAAAAAATCATTGAAAACGGACACCCGAGCGTAAAGTTATGGCAATTTAAAGTTTTCCCGTTTTAATCGTCCTTTTTTTTTGTAAAAATATAAATGGTTGTTATCAGTTAGCATTGTTGATATTAATTATCGTTAAATAATACACAAAAATTAACGTTAGAATGATAATATTGTTTGTTAAAACGTTAATGTTGTTCGGTAATTCAGTTGTTTTGAAACAAAAGTCATTGTACGAATTTAAAAAATTATCGTAAAATGGTTCAGTGTCACTCATTTTCGATATATCGATAAAAATTATCGTAAAAGGAGGTGGTGGGTATTAAGTGGGGTTTTTATTATTAAAGCCATAAGAGCAACTCCAATGGTATAATTTTAGGACATGCTTGCAATTAATCTAAAATATCTAGCTAGTGGCTTACCATTGGAGATGAAAAAATGGGGTACGCTTGAAAGCACTACCGGCTTAACCAAGCATGTAGCTAGACTTGAAAAGATAATTATGAAAATGTTGAGTAGAAAGTGGAAATTGATGTACACTGCCATTTGCATTGGTGCGTGTATAACAATTGCCCAAAAGTAGCCAACTTGCTCAATTTTTGGAATCTAAAGCTTTGATTAACAACAAAGTTTCTATTTTCCTGCTACTACTTTGCTACTTGGTACTTTATTCTTCAAACATTCATTGAAGTACGTAATATTTAATTTTCATTTAGAAATGTAACAACTAACTTAGCTTAAGGTATGGAACTAATTTTAATAATGTGAAAGTTCAAATTTTGAAACCTACTTTCAAAATTAACATTATAAATAATAGTAACAAATATGGTTAATACTTGCTTTAGAGTTAGATGGAAAATCTCGACAGTCCGTTTAGCCAATATTATGACTATCTACATAATTCTTCCAAAACCGAAAATCAAAATTTTCAAAGTTCACAATCATTATCAAATATACAAGCATTTCCAATTCGTTCAACACCTTAAAGTTACCCGATAAATGTTAGCTCATATAATCAAACTCACTTAAATCCAAATCCCACCCTCGGCCCTCAAGTATACTATCACCTTACCTACTTCTACCCACCCATGGTAATGCCAAGCAGTCGACCCGGATCAGGCCATTACGAACAACCTTCGATTTCAAATGAACCTAATAATCCTCATCAAAACACAAGACGAGAAAGTACAGGGGCAACTACTGTGAACAATGAATCACAATGTCAAGAGTTGGGTACACATTGTGAAACTCCGCAAAATGAGGCTACACAAGAGGAGGTCATTATTGAAACCACTAAAAATACGACAGAGAAATTTAAATGGAGTGAATCTAATGATGAAGATTTATGTACAAGTTGGTTAAATTTTACCAATGACTCCATCAAAGGAACAGATCAAAGTAAGGATACATATTGGAAAAATATTGTCAATTATTACAATCAATGAAAGAGAGAAGGTCCTTCGATCACCATTGATCAAGCCACAAATCATTGGTACAAAATGAGTGCCGACATAAGTAAATTCAATGGATGCTACATACAACTAAAGAATATATAGTCACCCAAGCGATCACGACGAAGACCTTTTAATAAATAAGGCTAAGGAAATTTTCAAGTCACAAAATAAGAGGAAATTTTCAAGTCACAAAATAAGAACAAAAAAATTTCTTATGTGCATTCTTGAAAAATTCTTCGAGTCGCACAAAAATGGAAAGAGTTCGCTGATCCAAAAAGCGGTTCATCAAAGAGAGCAAAAATTTCATCATTTGGATTATACAACTCATCTTCTTCCAATAATCCAAATACAAGTGACACTAATAATATGGAGGAAATATTGGAGGAAAGACCAGTGGGGCAGAAGGCAGCTAAAGCAGCGACACGAAGTAAAGGCAAAACGAAGAAGACTGTGGGAGCCATAGATGAGAAGTGGGATAATTATAGACAATATGCAATCCAAAAGACTTACGTTATGTGAAGATGTCATTCGACAAAAAAAAAAAGAAGAAATACGTCAAAAGGAATTTGCAATGTTATGCAAAGAAACATCAAATATGGATGATAGAGGGAGAAAAAATCATGAGCAAGTATGCGAAATAATTAGAGCTAAGTATGGAATGTCCTGAAGTATGACAATGATTTTGTAATTTCTAAAGCGTTTTCTTTAAGTAGTTAATGCTTATTAGTCAAATAAAATTTTTCTAGTTGGTGAACATAGTTTTCTCTTAATCAAAATTAGTTGTAGCTTGTAGCCAGGGGCGAACCCAATAGGTAGGTACCCCAAAGAAAAAAAAAATACAGTTTGGACGATGAATTCTGCTACCCCAAATCTGATACTTGTAAGAACAAATTTAACTAGATTAACCAACTAAATAGTAAATGTGGTGTGGTTTAGTGGTAAACTACAAGGTACTCCAAGCAGTTAGCCCGAGTTCAAATCTTGCTATAGGCGTTTCCTCTTTAATTCTTTTTTTTTTCACTTCTTTCAATGCCCTCATTAAATGATATCCTTTCTAAACGGGGGAGGAATTTCAAATAAATTTCGTTCTCCTAAGTGTACGGCATCATTATTCAATACAATAATTAGATCCTTGCCCTTTAGCTATAATTTGTTAGTTATTGCAATTTTTCAAATGGTTAATATCCAATATATTTATGTACAAGTGACTTTATTTTCTATTTTACTTAACGATTATGTTTGTTATACTGGATACATTTTTCTAAATCGTAAAGGATCAAAGTTGTATCCAAAATAAACTAAAGACGAGTTGTCGAATTGTAGTGTGAAAATTTTAAACCGTTACGTAGCAATGACTAAGCGTTTTTTTTGCATTATAAAGCTATATAATAAAAATTATAGCCGAAAAATAAAACTAAAACAAGTTGTGAATTATAAAATGAGAATTTTAAGTTAGTATAAAGCGTTCATTTAATTTTTAATTATGCCTTTGTATTTTAAATTTTTATATTTTATATAACATATTTTATATATTTTCTATAATAATTATCCACTTAATCATTTTGCTACCCCAGACTTGAAATCTCGGGTTCGCCCCTGCTTGTAGCTAATACAAGGATATAGCAAAACTTAATGAGCCTACAATCAACAAACAACACATGACACCATACATAAGTTGATAAGCCAATGGCCACTCCACTTGGTCTAAAAACAAATGCTCTTTTGAACGTCATACAGGACAATCAGCAAGTCTCACTTGCGATGGGGCGGACCGTCGTAAGCTTAAGACGGGTCAAGACTGAAATTCCATAGACCTTAATTAGACTCATCTAATTAGTTACTAAATTACTTGTTAATTTAGTATTTAATGATCTATGTAACATGCATGCAAATATAAAGACATTTATATAAAAGAAGAAATTTCCTCACATTGATATGGAAAATATATGGGCACAACAAGAACTACTTCTTGTTGTTCTTGAGCTATAAATATGGATGAACACAAGTAATCTCCAAACTAGAAGATCTCCTCTAAGTTGCACCAAGATGAACCCAAATAATCTACTCTTATTATTAACTAGAAAATAAGATAGATATTATATTACTAATATTAGAATATATTACTACACTAGTAATACTTAGTAAATATTACTATTTGAGAGTTTTTAGTGAGAAGAAGGGTTTTGAGAAATGTAGGAAAAACAAGCAAGAAAATGAACAAATAAAATGATCAACCATATTGCCCTTTTATAGGCAATATGGCCGGTCATGGTGAGCCAAAAATGGCTCTTATTTTGCTTATTTTAATCACATGCAAAGTGGTAGAGTGTAGTGTTGAATGAAATGATTTTAGGTTACTATTCATGTCATAATCATAAGTGACTTGTGAGCATGAACAAAAGCAACCATTATCACCTTACCAACTCTATACCAACTGGCCATGTGAGGCCTAATTTGATCCATTTTGATTTTTGATATTTGTCCCACAAATACTTATTAATCATATGCTTAATTTTCTTGTATAATTAAGTGTTAATTTGATCATATAACAATTATATGATACAAATAAATGAATAATATGTACTTAACATTTTAAGTAATATTTTACCATTATATCAATATATAATGGGTCCCACAATGCTTAGTTAATTTATTTTACAACTCCTTGTAAATATAATTAACTAATTACCTCTATCTCAAAACCTCAACTAATTTAGTAATTTAACGATTACTTACTAAGTTAAATCTTATTTAATCGTATTAAAATAAGATATAAATTTATTAGTCAATTATCGCATAATTGAAAAATAAACTTGATCGAATTTGAGTTCTTAACTCAATTTCTAATAATTAACTCTCGTACATATCGAATATATGTAATGTACTAATTAACTGTATCATATACAAATAATTAGTTACTATTTGGATTTCATCCTTTAGTTGTGACCGAAAGGGATCAGTTGATCAGTTGATCATCGCCGTCATACGACAATAACGTAAAACTCTAGTCAGCCAACCGTTATTGATTTACGTTAATCAACTGACTAATCATATATATAGTCAATAAATATCCCAATTATATTCCTTAATAAGATTTATTATGTGGCGCACTATTTGTGGAGGACACCTACTCCAACAAAGACCCCTCACAAAGAGCAAGTGTGGGAAAATAGAGCACCCCACTTGCTCTTTGTGAGGGGGACTTGACCCGTCTTCAACTTGCGACATGTCCTCCCGTCACAAATGAGAATTTGTGTAGCACAATAAGAGGGTAAACCATTGTAAAACTAGTCGTTGTAAAAAAAACCGATATAAAAACTAGCTGTTGTAAATAAACCCGTTATAAAAACTAGCCGTTGTAAAAAAAACTGTTATAAAAACAAGCCGTTGTAAAAAAACCGTTATAAAAACTAACCTTGTAAAAAAAACCGTTATAAAAACTAGTCGTTGTATATAAAGCCGTTTAAAAAACTAGCCGTTATAAAATAATTTCTATATATACAATCTCATTTCATTTGTTAACACTCACTATCTAATATTACTAAAGTTGTTTTCGTATTACTCTTCTATATTCTTATTACTACTTAACTATTCCTCAAAAAATGTCTCAAAATTCGAATACATCAAACGATTTTGATTTAGATAAATTTTTGGAGGAGGAGTTATTTGATGAAACACATGAAGAAATGAAGCTCTATCTCCTCCAAAAATATAATGTTCCATCGCGAAATATTGTGCCTCGTGATCGAGAAGGTGGGGCCGAACGTCTATATAACGATTACTTTTCTACTACGCCAGTTTATCCGGATCATATTTTCCGAAGAAGGTTCCGAATGAGAAAGGAGCTCTTTTGCCGCATCGTAGATGCCCTTGGAAATCACACTAGATACTTTCAACAAAGACTTGACGCTGCAAAAATTAAAGGTTTGTCCCCTCTTCAAAAATGCATTGCTGCTATTCGTATGTTAGCCTATGGTACCCCCGCTGATGTCGTTGACGAATATGTTAGAATTGGTGAAACCACGGTTATAAAGTGCTTTTTTGAGTTTTGTACTGCTGTTATTGAAGTGTTTGGCGAACACTACATGAGAAAACCAAATGTCAACGATATCCAACGATTGCTTAAGATGCATGAGGAATGTCATGGATTTCCTGGTATGCTTGGTAGTTTAGATTGTATGCATTGGGCATGGAAAAATTGTCCAACTGGATGGAAGGGACATTATACGCGAGGTGATCATGGATACCCCACAGTCATGCTTGAAGTTGTTGCCTCTGTAGATTTTTGGATATGGCATGCATATTTTGGTGTCTCTGGGTCACAACGACCTTAATGTGCTTAGCAGATTGAATTTATTTCAAGATAAATTACAAGGTATTGCGCCAGAAGTTCATTTCACTATAAATGGAACTGAATATGAGACGGGGTATTATCTTGTTGATGGTATATATCCTGAGTGGGCTGCATTTGTGAAGAGCTTTCTACACCCCCGAGACCCAAAAAGGCTTTTATTCAAAGAAAAACAAGTGAGTGCAAGAAAAGATGTTGAACGAGCATTTGGAGTATTACAATCTCGTTTCGCTATAGTTCGTGGACCGACGCGTTCATGGCATAAAAGGAGGCTCCATGATATCATGGATACATGCATTATACTTCACAATATGATCGTCGAAGATGAGCGTCACACTTATAGCGGAAACTTTTCTCAAGATGACTTTTCTTCAAATGTTGTTAATGATGTTCAACAAGGGCATGACATAGATTTTGAAACATATCTTGCAAGGGATGCGACAATCCGAGATAGGGAAATGCATCATCAATTGAAAGCCGACCTCATGGAGCACATTTGGACACGTTTCGGAAGACAAAACTAAGATTTAAAATATGTTAGCTCTAAATATTTCTACCCATTTTAGTTTTATATCCGTATCTTTTGTCAATTTTTTTCTCGTATCTTCTTAAAAAAAGAAATAAATGTAGTCAACCAAATCGTGTTTATATCATTTAAAACACTTTATTTGGCAAATTATGCATTTCAAGTGTTTATATCAATAGTTGTATCGTAATTTTACAGCTGCCGAAAAAAAAAAGTGTTATATACTCCGTGTGTATAATATATGTATATATATTTATATACTACAAGGATATATATATATATATTACTTTTGATAATATATATATATATATATATATATAGAGTCAGGTTCAGGTAAGTCCCTTAATTTAGATGAGTCCCTAAGTCCTCATCTAAACCATTAGATTTAACAAATCAAGGGTCAAGATTAAAACAAAAAAATAAGGGATGATATAAAATCATCCAAAACACAACCAAACCCTAATCATTTTAACAAAACCTACCCACTTTTTCTCTCACTTCTCTCTCTTCCTCTCATCTCTCTAAAATTTCAGATTTAAACCCACCACCACCAAGCTCACCCCTACCACCACATCCCTCAACCTCCCTCTCTCTGTCGGCCTCCCTCCTCCACGTTCACCTCCCTCCCACCGTCGGCCTCCTCACCCCCCCTCCTCCGCCATGCCTACGACCTTATCCCCCTCCTCCGGCCTTCTCACGGCCCTCCTCCACCTCTCACGACCCTCCTCCTCCTCCCGCGCTGCTCCTCCTCCCTCCCGGCCTCCACTCGTCGGCCCTTTTCCGACGCTGCCTCCCTACACCACCTCCTCTTTTATTTTATTTTCAGATTTGTTTATTTGGGTTTTATTATTCCGGTGGTGGAGTGGTTTTTGGTGGTGTTGGGTTAGAGAGGAGGGAGTTCAAATTTGCTTTTTTTTTCTTTTATATTTGTATTTTTTAGGTTGGGGAGTGGTTGTTGGTGGTGTGGTGGTGGTGGTTGTGGGTGGCTGTTGGTGGTGTTTTTATTGTTGGTGGTGACGCCACTTTGGACTAAAGTTACATACTATAAGACTAAAGTTACACCCTTAAATCACTAAAGTTACATAAAAATTGACCAAAGTTACATATTATTTGACTAAATTTACATAATATAAATCCAAATTAATATATTTAAAACTATACTAAAGTTACAATAACATTATATTAAAGTTACATAAATTTTGACATAAGTTACATAAATTTTGAGTCAAGTTAATCATATTATTTTAGATGACTAAAGTTTCATTTGTAAAACTAATGAAGTTACACTACTAATATAGTTCAGTTTATAAACTAATTTGAAGTTAATAATTTAAATGAATAGTATATGTAACTTTAGTTCTTTACGAGTGTAACTTCATTTTTTAACGAGTGTAACTTTATTTTTTTAAAGTCATATTGATTTCAAATTTATGTAACTTTTATCAAATTTTATTAAACTTCAGTCAAATTTAATGTAACTTTAGTACAATTTTAAGAAACTTTAGTACAATTTTATGTAACTTTGGTCAAATTCTATACAATTTTAGTCCTATTTGTATGATAATATTCCAACCTTTATGTTATTTTAGACCTTTATTGATGTAACTTTAGTCTAAGTTTATGTAACTTTTGTTCCTTTTTAGTGTAACTTTACTCAAATATAATGTAATTTTTAGAGTCCAAACACCACCAACACAACAACCACGCCGAAGCACCACAACACGACAAGTCATGCACCACCAAGAAACAAATCTGGAAAAAAAAGACAAAAACTTCAATAACACGACGACACAAATTTAAAAAAAAAAAACAAAAAAAAAACAAATGAAAGGTGAGGGTGGCAGCAGTGACGGCGGCAAGAGTGACGGCGTGGAAGGTTAGGTGTTGGCGGCGCAGGAGAAGGAGGAGGACGATGGTGAAGGCCGATACCACCGTGGGGAGGCGGTGTCTGGTGGCGTGCGACGACGGCGAGGCAGGAGGCGGCTGAGGGGGAGGAGGCAGGAGGCGGCTGAGGCACGTTGGAGGGAGGAGTGCACGGTGGAGAGAGGGGGGTTGGTTGAGGAGGGAGATTAGATTAAAATCTGAAATTGTAGAGAGATGATGAGAGGAAGAGAGAGAAGTGGGAGAAAAGGTGGCTATGTTTTGAATGAGTGATTAGGGTTTGGGTGGGTGTTGGAATGCTTATATATTAGCCCTTCTTTTTTTGTTTTAATCTTGACCATTCATTTGTTTGATCTAATGGTTCATAATAGGACTTAGGGACTCACCTAAGAAAGGTGGACTTACCTGATCCTATTTCTATATATATATATATATATATATATATATATATATATATATATAGAGGAAATATCAATTGAGTACACCCCATTCCTTAGCGTCCTTGAGTCCTCTTGTAGGCCATTGGATCTTGGGGGATGAATGGCTGAGATTTGTGCTCCCAAAAACTGATTAAGGGCTTAATTTTTCACTCTCTCTCATCCTCACTAAACACTAATCCATAACCTAATTCAATATATAAAATTTTCCACTCAACTACTTCTCTCTCATCCCTCATAATTTCATTTTTTCCCCTCTCTCTAAAACCCCAAATAAATCATTCTTTCCTCACACACCACAACCCAAATAAATCATTCTTCCTTCCTCACCCACCACAACCCGACCACCACTATCACCACCGCTGCCACCAACACCACCCGACGACCACCCTCTCCTCGCCACCACTCACCTACCACCGACGACGACCCCCAACCCATAAACTCCACAACAATTTACCCACAACCACCCCCACAAACTCCACAACAACAACCCACAAACTCCAGATCTGTTGCCTACACACCACCGTCGGCCTCCTTCTTCTCTCCTCTTCTCCTCTACCGCCAACTTTCCCCCTTCTTCTCCTCCACCTCCTCCCGCGGGCCTACACACCACCGTCGGCCTCCTTCTTCTCTCCTCTTCTCCTCTACCGCCAACTTTCCCCCTGCTTCTCCTCCACCTCCTCCCGCCGGCCTCCTCCTCCCTCCAGATCTGAAAACCCCACCACAATTTATGCCGCCTCCCACGTCACACCACCCTATTACCACCACCGCGAACCTCCTCCTCAGTACTTGTTATGTCGGTGGGTGGGCGGGCTGTCTTTCTTTATTTTAATTTATTGTCTTTTTTTTCTCCTTTCTTTCTTTTAGATCTGATATTGTTTGCTTGTTTTTTTTTTACATTTTTTCTTTCAAATCTGTTTAGTAATTGTTTTTTTTTTTACATTGTTTTTTTTAATTTTTCATTTTTCCAGATCTGAAATAATGGTGTAATTGTTGGTTTTGGTGACGATAGACCGATTAAAGTTACACATATTGTTTATTAAAGTAACACGAATTGTCTAGTAAAGTTACACATCTTATTTATTAAAGTCACACATATTATCTATTAAAGTAACACAAATTATTTATTAAAGTTACATATTTTATTTATTAAAGTCATATATATTGTCTGTTAGAGTAACAAAACTTATTTATTAAAGTAACACAAATAACTTCTATTAAAGTAACACAAATTCTCTATTACAGTTACACATTTTATTTATAAAAGTCACATATATCGTCTATTAAAGTTACACATTTTATTTATTAAAGTTACACATTTTATGTAATAAAGTCACATATATCATTTATTAAAGTAACACACATTATTTATTAAAGTAACACTATTAAAGTAACACAAAATGACCTTGAAAACGACCTTTAAAGTTACACCTGTTATGTCAGATCTGTTTCTTTTATTAGTTTATACTCTTGTTTTCATATTTTTTTCTAGATCTACCTTTTTTGTAAGTGTGGGTTGGTTTATTAAAGTAACATTTATTAAAGTAACACAAATTCTCTATTAAAGTTACACACCTTATTTATTAAAGTAACATTTTTTTTCCTAGATCTGAAAAAGTTACACATTATCTATTAAAGTAACACAAATTCTCTATTAAAGTTATCTATCTTATTTATTAAAGTCACATATACCGTCTATTAAAGTTACACATTTTATTTATTAAAGTCACATATATCTTATATTAAAGTAACACACATTATTTATTAAAGTAACACAAAATGACCTTAAAAGTTACACTTGTTGATGTCAGATCTGTTTCTTTTTTTAGTTTTTACTCTTGTTTTCAATTTTTTTTCTAGATCTACCTTTTTCTAGATCTACCTTGCTTTTTACATAGTTTTTACTACAGTTACACTCATAGAGGACTACAGTTACACTCATAGAGGACTACAGTTACACTCATAGAGGACTACAGTTACACTCATAGAGGACTACAGTTACACTCATAGAGGACTAAAGTAACACTCATAAATTTGTAGTAAATTACGTAGATTCAACATGTAATAAAATTCAAAAAATTCCACTCAAAATGACCTAAAATTACTAAAGTTACACTCGTAAAATATTAGAGTTACACTCGTAAATCATCAAAGTTACACTTGTAAAATGTTAAAATTATATAAATTCAAATTTTTATGTACAAAACCGTCTTAAAAAAAATTAAAGTTACACTCCTAAAATGTTAGAATTATACTCGTAAAATGTAAAAAATTATATAAATTTAAATTTATAAGTAATAAACCGTCTTAAAAAAATATTAAAGTTACACTCGAAAATCATCCAAGTTACACTCGTAAAATGTCAAAATTATATAAATTCAAATTTTTATACAAAACCGTCTAAAAAATATTAAAGTTACACTCGAAAATCAGCAAAGTTACACTCGTAGAATGTTAAAAGTATATATATTCAAATTATTATATCAAAACCGTCTTTAAAATTTAAAGTTACGCTCGAAAATATTAGAGTTACACTCGAAAAGTATTAAAGTTACACTCGTAAGGTGTTAAAATTGTTTAAATTCAAATTTTTGTATACAAACCGCCTTAAAAACTTAAAGTTACACTCTAAAACATTAGAGTTACACTCGCAAGCATCAAAGTTACACTCATAAATCTCAGCAGCTAAAAAGTGCTCAAAAGTGCTTAAAAGTGTTTAAAAAGTGATTAATTAAAAGCTAGAGAGAGAAAGTTAATTAATTAGTGCATAGGTAATTAATTAGTGATAAGTGTATTTTTTAATCTCCCAAATCTCAGCCATCCATCTCCCTCATCCAATGGCTAGGATGAGGACTCAAGGACTCTAAGAAAATGGTGGACTCAATTGAACTAAGCTCTATATATATATATATATATATATATATATATATATATATATAGAGAGAGAGAGAGAGAGAGAGAGAGAGAGAGAGAGATAGGTTCTTATGTGTCCCTTATATTATGTGAGTCCTTAAGTCCTTATAAGGGCCTTTGGATCAACCAAATCAATGGTTGAGATGGAGAGAGAGGTAATGGATTCAATAGGCCCAAGAAAAAAAAAGGAAAATCAGATTTATGCATGTTAGTGGGTTTCACTGCCCCAATACACAGATTAACGTACTATATCTGACAATACCCATTAGGTTTTAGTCATTTATCCTGTATCCACCATGCAAAAGCTCACAACCTCTATAATACTACTTTCTATCTCTATAATACAACTTCACAACCTCTCTCTACATCCAAAAGCTTCATAATTGTGCTGGAACAATAATATACAATCAG
>JAIUZE010006751.1:0-13021 GCA_022085475.1 Heliosperma pusillum
ATGTATCGTATACCATAGTAGATTTCTTTGGGTTCCATCCTATAGGTGTGACCGAGGTGTCAGGTGATTACCGCGCATACGACAAATAACGTCTAACTCTGTCAGCTGACCGTTATCGATTTACGTTAATCAACTGACGTGAAGTATCAAAATACTAGTCATCCCACTAATATTCCAAAATGAGATTTATAATATAAATGCACTATTGTGGAGGAGACTTGCTCCAACAATCTCCCACTTGTCCGATACAAGTTGTCCATGTAGCCACACTATTGCGGAGGACTCATACTCCCACAATATCTCCCACTTGTCTCGACAAGTTGTGTGCTACCAATTCTCTTGTCACTTTTGTGTCACATCCTCCCACTCATCGCAAGGTGTCTTTCAGGTCGCACTTGCGATTGGAAAAATAAATTGAGTGGTTTTCTCGATCTGGAGGGTAACTGTCTGACCGGAAAATCTACCATAGATCTCTTCCGAGCGTGGCCACGCATTTCCAGTCACTACTCCTCGAGTGGCCCGAAGATGTTAATACCCAACGTGGGTGGACAATTCCTGTTGACCCAACTTACACTGTATAATGCAAATCACCATGACCCAGTAGATTCCCATCGGCCTCCTTTCACGGCACGACCTAGGACAAAAACCAAAGTCAATCGGAAAATACACCGACTCAGGTAAATGGTCGCCAGTCTAAAGAATCGACTCATAGGAATATAATAGAAATCCCCGCCACGACCAGGCTTCAACAATTTTTGATAAGGGACTCTATCATGGTCACTGTCCGACAGAGTGTCTCTACAGTCTGTCTATGTAAACGATCAGTCATCTCCATGACCCCATGGTGCTGAACCAACCATCGATCGACTTACAATCTAGTCATTGCGAGACGTCACCTTATGGAAATGACTAGGGACAATTACTAAGTTCATCATGTTCACTTGAATTGGGTTCAACCTTTCTTATAACCAATTCAGATAAAACAAAGTAATAAAATTTAGTCAATACTAAATAAAGAGCTCATATAAAACTCGAACAATGAATGCAATTATCATATATGTAAACATTGATACAACATTCAATTATTACATATCACATAATCTAGAGGAATTCAGGAACTCGTCTTAATCCCATCGAGACGACATGACTGTCATGTTTAGCCTTTGTAAGATGCTTGGTTAGAGGATCAGCGATGTTATCGTCTGTCCCAACCTTACATACATCTATTTCCTTCCTCTCCACGTAATCTCTAATTACATGGTATTTCCTAAGTACATGTCTAGACTTGTTACTAGACTTTGGCTCCTTTGCTTGAAAGATAGCCCCACTGTTATCACAATACATCGTGATGGGATCTGTGGCAGTAGGGACTACTCCTAGTCCTTCCAAGAACTGCCGAATCCACACAGCTTCCTTTGCAGCCTCTGATGCCGCGAGGTACTCAGCTTCTGTTGTATAATCCGCAGTCACGCTTTGCTTGAAGCTCTTCCAGCAAACGGCTCCTCCATTCAACATAAAGACATAGCCGGATTGGGATTTTAAATCATCCCTATCAGTTTGGAAACTAGCGTCCGTGTAACCCTTTACACGCAACGCAGTCTCTCCTCCAAACACCAAGAACGAATCTTTAGTCCTTCGTAAGTACTTAAGGATGTTCTTTACGGCTATCCAGTGACTCTCACCTGGATTGGCTTGATAACGACTCGTCATGCTCAAAGCATAGGCGACGTCAGGGCGAGTGCACATCATAGCATACATGATTGACCCAACTGCTGAAGCAAAAGGGATCAACTTCATGCGTTCAATCTCCTCGGTGACGGTAGGACTCTGGGATTTACTCAGAGTGATACCATGACCTATTGGAAGGAAGCCTCTCTTAGAGTCTTTCATTTTGAACCGATCAAGAATCTTATCTATATAAGCTTCTTGACTTAATGCTAGTATCCTTTTGGATCTATCTCTATAGATCCGGATACCCAAAATGCGTTGTGCCTCTCCCAAATCCTTCATCTGGAAGTGTTTCCCAAGCCAGTCCTTGGTAGAAGTAAGCATTGGTATGTCATTCCCAATGAGAAGTATGTCATCCACATACAAGATAAGGAAAGTAACTTTGCTCCGACTAAACTTCATGTATAAACATGGTTCCTCGACACTTCGAGTGAATCCGTTTTGTTTAATTACATGATCGAAGCGATGATTCCAACTCCTTGATGCTTGCTTAAGACCACAAATGGATCTCTTAAGTTTGCATACCTTCTTAGGGTTGGATTTATCCTCAAAACCTTCAGGTTGTGTCATGTACACTTCCTCTTCTAGAAGCCCATTCAAGAAGGCGGTTTTGACATCCATTTGCCAAATTTCATAGTTATAAAATGCGGCAACCGCTAAGAGAATCCTAATGGATCGAAGCATAGCGACTGGGGCAAAAGTTCCGTCATAGTGTAAACCATGAACTTGAGTGAAGCCTTTTGCCACCAATCTAGCTTTGTAGATATCATTATGTCCATCTATGCCATTCTTGATCTTGTAGATCCACTTGCACTGAAGAGGTCGCACCTTCTCAGGTAAGTCTACCAAGTCCGATACTTGATTTTCGTACATAGAATCCATTTCGGATTGCATGGCCTCTAGCCAATGCTTGGAGTCGGGACTAGAAACGGCCGACTTGTAGGTTGTGGGTTCATCACTTTCAAAAAGTAATAAATCACCATCTCCCTCGATACATCCGAGGTAATGATCAGGTTGAGAACTAATTCTACCTGACCTTCTAGGGACAATAACCGTTTCAGACGAGGAGGGAACATTTTCCTCCACTTTATTTTCGGTTTGTGGCTCTCGAACTTCGTCAAGTTTGAATTTTCTCCCACTCTGCCTTTTAGAAACGAAATCGCTTTCTAGAAAGACAGCATCACGAGACACAAACACTTTGTCCTCATGACGGTTGTAGAAGTAATATCCACGAGTCTCCTTAGGATATCCTACAAAATAACATTTGTCGGATCGGGGTGCGAGCTTGTCATTAGACTTCTCATGAACAAACGCCTCGCAACCCCAAATTTTCATAAACGACAAATAAGGAACCTTTCCTTTCCATATCTCATATGGAGTTTTATTGGCTGCTTTAGTCGGGCTACGATTTAGTGAAAATATTGCGGTTAAGATGGCAAATCCCCCAAACGAGTCAGGAAGCTCTGTAAGACTCATCATCGACCGAACCATATCTAATAAAGTTCGGTTTCTCCTTTCAGACACACCATTTAATTGAGGTGTTCCAGGAGGAGTCCATTGTGATCCTATACCGCAATCTTTTAGGTGTGAATCAAATTCATAATTTAGATATTCACCACCACGATCGGATCGTAGGGTTTTTATCTTTTTCTTCAATTGGTTTTCCACTTCATGTTGAAACTCTTTGAACTTTTCAAAGGCTTCACTCTTATGCCTCATTAAGTAGACGTATCCATATCTACTCAAATCGTCGGTAAAAGTAATGAAGTACTTGTAACCACCTCTAGTTTGGAGAGTCATTGGGCCACATTCATCGGTATGTACAAGGCCTAATACTTCACTTGCTCGTGTCCCTTTTCCTGTAAAAGGAGCACGAGTCATCTTGCCCAAAAGACAAGATTCGCATTCACCATAAGATTCGTAATCAAATGGTTTGAGAAGTTTCGTTGAAACGAGTCTCTTTATACGTCGTTCGTTTATATGACCTAAACGACAATGCCAAAGGTATGATTGATTAGGTTCACCTAATTTGAGCTTCTTGCTTTCGATATGATATATTTCATTAACATTATCAAGAACATAAATGCCTCCAATAGAGATGGCTTTACCATAAAACACATCATTAAAAGAAAATGGAACAACTATTGTTCTTGATTACAAAAGAGAAACCCTCCGCGTCAAGTACGGAAATGGAGATAATGTTCTTAGTCAAGGAGGGTACAAAATAACAATTATTTAAATACAACTCAAGACCACTAGCTAAGGTTAATACATAAGTTCCTACGGAGACGGCGGCAACTCTTGCTCCATGCCCCATTCGTAGGTCCACATCACCCTTGGCTAGTGCTCGCACGTCCTTCAGCCCCTGCAAGTGATTACAAAGGTGAGAACCACATCCAGTATCAAATACCCAAGTGGAAGTGCAAGCATAGTTAATATCTATCATATAAAGAGAAGAGAGGATTATACCTGACGGTGTCACACATCCGTCCTTCTTATCCTTCAAATACTTGGGACAATTGCGTTTCCAATGTCCCTTGCCTTGACAATAAAAGCATTCGGGCTCGGCGTGCTTCTTACCCTTAGCCTTGGCATTGCTATACATAATAGCTTTGCCCTTTCCTTTTCCTTGCTTCTTAAATTGGGCTTTGGCTTTTCCCTTCCCCTTTTGAACCCCTAGCTTTAAGTTCTTCAATCTCATTGTAAGAACATCCTTTTGCTCACTCCCACTTGCTTCCATATCCCTTTTGACTTGGGTAAGGAGAGCATGGAGCTCGTGAAAGCTCTTATCCATGCCATGCATGTTATAGTTTGCCCTAGCTTGGGCAAACTTGGGAGGAAGTGAGTGAAGGATGCGGCCAACCGCTAGCTTCTTAGGAATTTTGACCCCTAGACGATCTAGAGTGTCAACATGTTCCACCATCTTAAGCACATGTGGACCAACCTTTTGGCCCTTCTCTAGCTTGGCTTCAAAAAGCCGAGTCATAGCATTGTATTGGCGAATCTCAGGTGATTGAGAAAAAGCCAACGTCACCCTAGAGAATATCTCATATGCTCCAAGGGTGATGTATTGTTGCTTAAGGGTTGAGGACATCGACCAAATCAAGACCATCTTGACGTCGTTTGCTACCTTAAGGTATTCCTCATAGGCGGCTTTGGCCGCATTAGTGGCCCTTGGGCCGGGTTCATTGGGAGGTGCCTCGGTCAAGTAGCGCAAAACGTTATCCGATAACGCCGCACTCTTGATCGTTTGCTCCCACTCGACGAAATTAGTTCCATCGTCTTTTAAGATGCATTTGTCCATAACGGACCTTAGCCATGAGTCTTTTCCTAGTTGAACGGTGTTGTTATTGGTTGCCATTGCGAATTATGAATAACTACAACAAAATTAGGAAATATTAACATTCATTGTTTTAATCAATTTTACTTGCATAAACAATTTAAACAAGTCACTCATATAATGACCCCTCACGAAATTATATAAGCGATTCTGAGACCCGCATTTTAGACAAAAGAACATGTTATGCAACTTTTATGTAAAAGACGGTAAGTCAACTTTTGACTAATTCTACTCCTAGAACTCTCGGTTGACGGATTTCAACTAAACCCATCTCCTAGTCCCAAGATAACGCTTATCTTGTTGAGTCCAACCCAATTTAGGCGTGTGATCGTATCACCCTACTTACCCGAGGTAAAAAGGTCCACGTTGTGGTTGTCCTAATGAACACGGGATTCATAGGTGCTTCAATTGGTAAGGCTAAATCTCAATTCCTTTTTTAAGTTATGTGAGAGGTCTTGCCAATTTTAGTTATTAATTCCCTATAAGTGAACTAAGTCGGTGAATTTTGAATAACGTTGAATTGACAATCGATAAATAAAATGCATGTTGGTGATTTTGGCATGTGCGGAAAAATAAAGCAAGCAATCAAATTAAATCCTAGTATGGCCACCTAGCTAATCTAATTAACTAGATGATTACAAATCGGAAACCAACTCCTTGGTCCCTTGCCTCTTCATGGAACGCTTTCCAATATGGCACCGTCTTTTGGAACACCGACTTTGGGAATCACCGTCTTCATAATAAATAATTACAAAAATACAAATGAATACATAGCAAATTCCTATTATACATTTGATCTATAAAATGAAATTATTAATTATTACAAAACGGCGATACGAAATCGCAATAAATTACAACCGAATCGGTATTCCCTTACATTACGGGTAATACCGATTAAAAATAATCTAGGCCATACTAGGTACATCTTGCAATAAAATAAATAAATGACATTCATTCATTCAACAACATAAATAAAAATGTGTAAAATCATGCCAAAATCACCCTCAACACTTGTCATGTTCTTTCTAGCTCGGTTTTTACGAATTTTATCAATTTTATCTACTAAAAATCAATAATCAACACTTAAATCGTATTTAAGCTAAAACTAGTTATCTAAACTGATTTAGAACTCAAAATTAGTCCCACTAATTTCATTTGTATTTTAATTAGTTTGAATTGATCGCATTTGCTATTTAAAGAGGTTTAATCATAACTTTTATGAATTAAACCCAAAATAAAATGAAAAATCATTAAAATTGAAACAAAAATATTTGTACATACTGGAAAACTTCCAGGAACCTCAAGAAAAAAAATATTTGCCCAAAAAATTTGAAATGATTTTATGAACAAATAGCTTTATAAGAATCGGTTTTTATCAAATAAAAACCAACTAAAATAGTAAAATGATGAAACAAATTTTCAAATTTTACCAGGATGATATAAATAATATTATAAAATGTACAAAAAATTTTGAACTCCAGAAAGTCTTGTTTCAATTTTAAGAACAAAATAACTCCTTTAAATCGATTTTTATCCAATAAAATCCATAACCATGCAATACATGACCAAATGTCACGAAGAATTACATAAAATATGTACACCATGCATGTGAGATCAAATTAAAAATTTGAGGCCAGATTCAACATGCAACTATATGTAGTTAACTTATAACATACAACCGCATGTTAACTCGGTTATAAAGGCCATAAAACATAATAAATAGCAAATTAATTCGTAAATTCACCAAATTTGACCACCACAATTTTGAGGTCAGTAGGTATGCATGCAAATCAGAAAATTTTGTGAAAACCATTTTTAACATAAATTTTCGATTTTTACTCAAGTTATCGTATAACCCGATTTTAATGCTTAAAATCAACATGCATGCTACAAGCTAGCTCTGATACCACATGAAAGTTCATAAACCCTAATTAGACTCTTCTAATTAGTTACTAAATTACTTGTTAATTTAGTGTTTAATAAAGATCTATGTAACATGCATGCAAATTAAAATGCATAATAAAAATAAGAAGAAATTTCCTTACATTGGGAAATTTCGGTTTATATGGGCACAACAAGAAACACCTTTCTTGTTGATCTTGTGCTAGAAAGAAATAGATGATCCTCCTTGTAATCTTCAAATTAGAAGACCTCCTTTAAGAAGCACCCAAGAGAAAACCCAAACTAATCACTTAGTTTTTGACTAGAAAACACAAGTGATAAGATGAACTAATATTAGATTTTATTACTACTCTAGTAATAGGAAATATTAGTGTTTGAGAGGTTTTAGAGAGATGAGGATTTTTAGTGAGATAAGCATCAAAATAAGAATGAACAAGCAAGCAAAATGAACAACAAAATTGTCCATTTAAGGACACAAGGGTCCGGCCAAGTGAGCCTATGTGGCCTCTTATTTTGCTTAAAATAATCCCATGCAAATTGGTTGAGTGTAGATGTGAATTAGAACATGATCATGTGTCATAAACATGACATGATCACATGTTGTAGTGTAATACAAGAAACAACAATCATCATGTTATACACTACCAAAATTTCGGCACCCACTAGTGTCATGTGGTCCATTTTGATTTTTGATATTTGTCCCACAAATACTTATAATCATATGTTTAATTATCTTGTATAATTAAGGGTTAATTTGATCATATAACAATTATATGACTCAAATTAATAAATAATATACACTTAACTTTTAAGTGATATTTTATCATTATATCAATATATAATGGGTCCCACAATGCCTAGTTAGATTATTTTACAACTCCTTATAAATATAATTAACTAATCACCTCTACCTCAAAGTATATGCATAACCTCAACTAATTTAATGAATTAACTATTAATCATTAAATTAAATCTTATTCAATCATATTAAAATAAGACGTAAAATTTATTCAGTTAATTATCGTATAATTGACTAATAAACTTATCCGGAATGAGTTCGTAACTCAATTTACAATAAATAACTCTCGTAACTAAACATATATCAAATATATATATAAAGTACTAATTAATATGTATCGTATACAAATAATTAGATTTCTGTTTGGGTCTTATCCTATAGGTGTGACCGAAAGGGGTCAGTTGATTAACGCCGTCATACGACAATAACGTCTAACTCTAGTAAGCTAACCGTTATCGATTTACGTTAATCAACTGACATGGAGTATCAAAATACTAGTCATCCCACTAATATTCCAAAATGAGATTTATAATATAAATGCACTATTGTGGAGGACACTTGCTCCAACAGGATTGCCCTTCTAAGAAGACCTTAACTATAATGGAGGTTGAGGCTTTGGAGAAAGAAGGTCTAGTTGAGTATGAAAGGGATGAGCCTGAGGTTGAAGAAGTGGTGAGTGAGGAAGAAGAGTCTAGTCAGGAGGCAATAGTGGCACTCCCTGACACAGGCCACAGCTTAGTCCTATGGAGAGTAATGCATTCACAACAGATACCTTTGGAGGAGGATCAAAGGTCCCTCATTTTCAGGAGCAGATGTACCATACAAGGGAGGGTTTGTAACCTTATTATAGATGGAGGTAGTTGTACCAATGTGGCCTCTGTTACTATGGTTGATAAGCTGAAGTTGAGCACTCAAGAGCACCCTCATCCCTATAAGTTGAGATGGCTGAGTAAGGGAGCAGAGGTTAAGGTGGATAAGCAATGTATGGTCCCATTCTCCATTGGAAGTGTGTACAAAGATGAGGTATTGTGTGATGTGGTTCCAATGGATGCCTGTCACTTGTTATTAGGAAGGCCATGGGAGTATTATAAAAGCTCCATACACCAAGGAAGAAGCAACACCTATTCCTTCAAGCATGGGAGTAGGAAGGTGACATTAGCCCCCTTACCACCACATCAGAAGAGCTATGGGAGTCCAAGCATGGCTGAAGACTTTAGTGGAGTTGTGTTTCTGTCCGAATCAGCAATGGTCAAAGAGTGTAGTGAAGAGCAACCTATATTAATGCTGCTATCAAAAGAAGTTCAGGAAGAGGAGTCTAAGGTAATCCCTGCAGAAGTTAAGCCCCTCATTGATCAGTTCAAGGAAGTGTTCCCAGAGGAACTTCCTGATGGCTTACCCCCTTTAAGAGGAATTGAACACCAAATAGACCTTGTGCCAGGGTCTGTACTGCCTAATAGACCATCCTATAGATGTGATCCTATGGCTACACAAGAGCTGCAGAAGCAAGTTGGAGAGTTGATGAGTAAAGGGTTTGTAAGGGAGTCATTAAGCCCTTGTGTTGTACCTGCATTGTTGGTTCCTAAGAAGGATGGGACTTGGAGGATGTGCATAGATAGCAGGGCTATCAACAACATCACAGTTAAGTATAGGTTCCCTATACCTAGGCTTGATGACATGTTGGATGAGCTGAGTGGCTCAAGGTTCTTTTCTAAGATTGATTTGAGGCAAGGTTACCATCAATTAAGGATCAGGGAGGGAGATGAGTGGAAGACAGCCTTCAAAACAAAGCATGGCCTTTATGAGTGGCTTGTCATGCCCTTTGGCCTGTCAAATGCCCCAAGTACCTTCATGAGATTAATGACAGAAGTGCTCAGGCCTTGCCTAGGGAGATTTGTGGTGGTATACTTTGATGATATTCTCATCTACAGCAAGAGCAAGGATGATCATTTGAGGCATCTTGAGGCAGTGTTTGAAATACTTAAGGAGAGCAAGCTCTTTGGGAAACTTGAGAAATGCACTTTCATGACTGAGGAAGTCAAGTTTCTAGGATATGTGGTGTCTGGTAGAGGCATTTCAGTTGATCTAGATAAGATCATTGCTGTCCAGTCTTGGCCTGTCCCTAGGAATATCACAGAAGTAAGAGGGTTCCACGGCTTAGCATCCTTCTACAGAAGATTCATTAAGAATTTCAGCACCATTGCAGCACCCCTCACTGAATGCATGAAGAAGGGAGAGTTCACTTGGACTGAGAATGCTTTGCAAGCTTTCAAACACATGAAGAAACTCTTGTGCAGTGCCTCTATCCTCAGGTTGCCAGACTTTAACAGCCTATTTGAGGTTGAATGTGATGCAAGTGGAGTGGGGATTGGAGCTGTCCTTATCCAAGAAAAGAAACATGTAGCTTATTTCAGTGAAAAGCTAAGTGGTGATAAGCTGAACTATTCTACATATGACAAAGAATTCTATGCTCTTGTCAGAGCTTTAAGGCATTGGAGTCATTACCTGAAGCCCAAGCCTTTTGTCTTACACTCTGATCATGAGGCATTGAAGTACATAGGAGGTCAACATAAGCTCAGTCATAGGCATGCTAAGTGGGTGGAGTTCCTCCAGTCATTCACCTTTTCTAGCAAATACAAAGAGGGCAAACAGAATGTGGTGGCTGATGCATTATCTAGGAGGTACACTCTGCTATCAACTATGGAGCAAAGGGTTCTTGGCTTTGAGTTCATGAAGGACATGTATCAAGAAGATCCAGACTTTGCAGAAGATTGGTTAGCACAGAAAGAGGGAACAAGAACCATTGATTCACCCTACACTTTGCAAAATGGATTCTTGTTTAAAGGAAACAAGCTGTGTGTTCCCAGAGGATCTTATAGGAGTCTATTGATCAAGGAGGTACATGGAAGTGGCCTTGGAGGACACTTTGGGGTTCAGAAAACTGTGGACATACTACAGGATCAATTCTACTGGCCTAAGATGATGGGAGAAGTCCAAATAGTTCTCAGAAGGTGTGGAGTTTGTCAAAAGGCCAAGAGTTCTTTTCAAGCAGGACCTTACACTCCCCTACCAGTCCCGTGTAGGCCTTGGGAAGATGTAAGTATGGATTTCATAGTAGCATTACCTAGGACAGCAAGAGGGAAAGATTCTATCATGGTGGTTGTGGATAGGTTCAGTAAGATGGCACATTTCATTGCTTGCAAGAAAACTGAGGATGCTGTGAGTGTAGCAGAGCTATACCTTGATGAGGTGGTGAGGTTACATGGAGTCCCAAGGACTATTGTGTCTGACAGAGACACAAAGTTTATGAGCCATTTCTGGAGAACATTGTGGAAGCTGCTTAACACTAGGTTGTTGTTTAGTACCTCCCATCATCCTCAAACAGATGGCCAAACTGAGGTGACCAACAAGACCTTGGGAAGGATCTTGAGGTGTATAGTTAGCAAATCTCTCAAGGATTGGGACTTGAAGTTGGCTCAAGCAGAGTTCTCTTTCAATAGAGCTCTATCAGCAACCACAGGCCACTCCCCCTTTGAAGTGGTCTATGGTACTAACCCCTTAATGCCTTTGAGTTTGTCTAATGTGTGCAGGTCAGAGATCCACTATGATGCCAAGAAAAGGGTTTAACAAATGCTAAAACTCGATGAATCAGTCAGAAAACAAATTGAGAAAACTAATGACCTATACAAGAAGAATGCCAAGGTTCCTAAGACCAAGAAAGATTTTGCACCAGGAGATTTAGTATGGATCAACTTAAGGAAAGAAAGGTTCCCTTCCAAGAAAAAGAATAAGTTAGAGCCAAGGGCAGATGGTCCTTTTCAAGTCATAGACAAGATAGGTCATAATGCCTACATAATTGATCTACCAGGAGAGTATGCAGTTCATGGAACATTCAATGTTGGGGATCTTAGTCCCTTCTATGAAGACTCTGAGGGAGAGGAAGACACAGGCTTGAGGTCAAGCCCTTTTCAACCCGGGGAGGCTGCAGCAGGAGCTCACCCAAGGGGCCTTGATGATCAAGCCACAAACAAGACAAGCCTGACCCCAAGGACCCCTCAGATGGAAGCTCGAGTTACAAGGTCTAAACAACAAGCTATGTCAAGCCAAGATCAAGCCACGCCAAGCCACACCAGTGAGGAAGACAGTCCAGCGCTTAACAACCGATGCCAAGCCCCAACACAACCCACATTACCCACACAAGACAGAAACAAAACCATCCAGGACCAGGCAGACCAATCAACAAGCCCTGCACCTAGGAGGTACACCAGGGCATCACAACCACCCCCACCATGGCCTACCATCAAGCCAACCCTCTAAAATACAAGTTTTTCAAGGACAACCCCTTTTGAAGTCTAGCAAAAACTCATGAAACAGACACCCCAAGCTAGAGTCCAGTGAGCAGCATAGCAGAGGCAGTACATGTTCAGATGTGGTTTCCTTTTGCCTAAGTCAACTTGTCTTCATCCAAGACAGGTTTATCTAAGTCCTAATAAGAGTGGAGAGTCCCAAGGAGCAACAAAACACCCAGAGCAAAGCAGCAAGACAACAAGAACAACAGAGTTCTATTTCAGGAAAAATACAAAAACTGCTTTATTGCTTTTTGCATCAGTCTGTTTGTGTCTTTTGTGTCTGTACTAGCTAGTTGTTAAACTCGTCCTCTTGTGAGGTTCTTAATTAGTTAGTTGTTGTAGAAGTTTAAGTCCAAAGATGACCCTTAGATGGACTTTACATCCAAGGGATCACATTGTATCAACCTCCCTATATAAGGAGGGTATTATGTATTGTTTTAAGTAGACTTTATGAATGAATTTAACTTTGAGAAATCCCTCAAATCTTTCAAACTTGTGCTAAGCGCTGTAGTTTGAGTCAAGTCTGATACATCTACAAGGTGTCTGATCAGTGTCTTGCTTTGTAAGTCAAGTCAAATATGTGCTTTGCTGTGATTAGCTTGCTTGCTGTTGAGGCTAAGTTTGGAGTGTTTGTGCTTTGCTGTGATTAGCTTGCTTGCTGTTGAGGCTAAGTTTGGAGTGTTTGTGCTTTGCTGTAACACTTGAAACCTATCTCTAAACTAGTCTTTGAGAATCTTCTCTTGTGCTTTGCTGTAACGGAGCTTCTCTAAGTCATATCCTTTGAATTTCAGCTGATATAGGTCATTCTCTCTAAAACAGCCTCCATTTCTATTTGAGTTGTTTTCAGTTTAAGTAGACTTAACTAAACTTCCCTTAAACTCACAAGTCATAGTAGTTTACACTCCA
>JAIUZE010006753.1:0-11677 GCA_022085475.1 Heliosperma pusillum
GAAACGCATGAAATTGATCCCTACGCTTCATTCAGCCGTTGGATCAATCATTATGCTATGATGTGCACTCGTCCCGACGTTTGCATATGCTTTGAGCATGACAAGTCGTTACCAAGCAAATCAAGGTGAGAGTCACTGGATAGCCGTAAAGAACATCCTTAAGTACTTAAGAAGGACCAAGGATTCGTTTTTAGTGTTTGGAGGCGAGACTGAGTTACGTGTAAAGGGTTACACAGATGCCAGTTTCCAAACAGATAGGGATGATATGAAATCCTAATCCGGCTACGTTTATATGATGAATGGAGGAGCTGTTTGCTGGAAGAGTTTCAAGCAAAGCGTTACAACGGATTCTACAACAGAAGCAGAGTACCTTGCAGCGTCTGAAGCTGCAAAGGAAGCTGTGTGGATTCGGCAATTTTTGGAAGGACTATTAGTAGTCCCTACTGCCAAAGATCCTATCACAATTTATTGTGATAACAGTGGGGCAATTTTTCAGGCAAAAGAGCCCAAGTCTAGTAACAAGTCTAGACATGTACTTAGGAAATATCATGTAATTAGAGATTACGTGGACAGAAAGGAAATTGACATTTGTCGGTTTGGGGACAGATGACAACATTGCTGATCCTTAACCAAGCCGTTATCAAAGGCTAAGCATGATGGTCCTGTCGTCACCTGGGATTGAGACGTGTTCCAGAATTCCGTTAGAGTATCGTAATGTGTAATCATTGAATGTTGTAATTACTTATTCATATATGATAATGGCATTCATTGTTCGAGTTTTATTTTAAACTCTTTTATTTAGTTTACTAAAGTTAAAATACTTAGGGTGTTTTATTCCGAATAGATTTTGAACCTATTCAAGTGAATAGGACGAACTTAGTATTTTGTCCCTAGTCACTCAACTGAGGTGACGTCTCGAAATGACTAGATTGTACGTCGATCGATGGTTGGTTCAGCACCATGGGGTCATGGAGATGACTGGTCGTTTACATAGACAGACTGTATGACACTCTGTCGGACAGTGACATTGTAGAGACCCTTAAATCAAATATTTGATGCCTGGTCGTGGCAGGGTCTTCTGTCTTATTCCTATAAGTCGATTCTTTTGACTGGCGACCGTCTATCTGAGTCGGTGCAGTTTCCGATTGGTTTTGGTTGATGTTCTAGGTCGTGCCGTAAAAGGAGGCCGATGGACTTCTTCTGGATCATGGTGATCTGCATCATACAGAGTAGATGGATCAACAGGAATTGTCCACCCACGTTGGGTAAAACATCTTTAGGCCACTCGAGGAGTAGTTACTGTAAATGCGTGGCCACGCTCGGAAAGAGATCTATGGTAGATTTTCCGGTCAGACAGTTACTCTCCCTATCGAGAAAACCACTCGAGATATTGTCAATCGCAAGTGCGACCTGAAAGACACCTTGCGTTGAGTGGGAGATGTGATAAAGAGACAAGAGAATCGGTGACGCACACTTGTGTCAGACAAGTGGGATATTGTTGGAGTAGGTGTCCTCCACAATAGTGCGCCACATAATAAATCTTATTAAGGAATATAATTGGGATATTTATTGACTATATATATGATTAGTCAGTTGATTAACGTAAATCAATAACGGTTGGCTGACTAGAGTTTGACGTTATTGTCGTTTGACGGCGGTGATCAACTGATCCCTTTCGGTCACACCTAAAGGATGAAATCCAAATAGTAACTAATTATTTGTATACGATACAGTTAATTAGTACATTACATATATTCGATATGTATGAGAGTTAATTGTTAGAAATTGAGTTAAGAACTCAAATTCAATTAAGTTTATTTTTCAATTATGCGATAATTGACTAATAAATTTATATCTTATTTTAATACGATTAAATAAGATTTAACTTAGTAATTAATCGTTAAATTACTAAATTAGTTGAGGTTTTGAGATAGAGGTAATTAGTTAATTATATTTACAAAGAGTTGTAAAATAAATTAACTAAGCATTGTGGGACCCATTATATATTGATATAATGGTAGAATACTACTTAAAATGTTAAGTACATATTATTCATTTATTTGTGTCATATAATTGTTATATGATCAAATTAACACTTAATTATACAAGATAATTAAGCATATGATTAATAAGTATTTGTGGGACAAATATCAAAAATCAAAATGGATCAAATTGAGGCTCACATGGCCGGTTATGGTGAAGTCAATGGTGATGATGGTTGTTCTTATTCATACTCACAAGCAACATATGCTTATGACATGAATAGTAAACATGATATCATTTTATTCACTACAACACATTACCACATTGCATGGCAATAAAATAAGAAGAAAAAAAGTCACTCTTGGGTGATGAAAGAGCCGGCCCTTGTGGCTATAAATTGAGCAATTGTTGTTCAATTTATTCACTTCTTCATTCTTGCTTATTTTATCATTCATCTCTCAAAACTCATCTTCTCACTACAACTCTCATATACTAATATTTCCTAAGTATTACTAGTGTAGTAATATAGTCTAATATTAGTAGTATATTATCTATCTTATTATCTAGTTAATAATAAGGGTAGATTGTTTGGTTCATCTTGGTGCAACTTAGAGGAGATCTTCTAGTTTGGAGATTACTCGTGTTCATCCATATTATTAGCTCAAGAACAACAAGAAGGAGTTCTTGTTGTGCCCTTATATTTTCCATACCAATGTGAGGAAATTTCTTCTCTTATATAAATGTCTTTATATTTGCATGCATGTTACATAGATCATTATAAACTAAATTAAAAAATTATTTAGTAAATAATTAGAGGAGTCTAATTAAGGTCTATGGACTTTCATCTTTCATATACGAAATGTTTTGATATACGAAATGGTTCAGGGAAATGTTTATCCCCTGGACGTGTTTTGATCATTCTTGCTATGTACATGGTGCTAGTGCGTGTCATTAACTGTGAGAGATTATGTTACCATATTCGTATGTTTGGATGGATGTTTATATGTTGATTATTTATGACCGTTGGATGACTTGGCGTGGTTTATATGTCGTGTGTCTTACTTATCAAGTATTTGCTACTAACAGTGAGATGTAAGCCCTAGTGAGTATATAGTTGCCTAAGGGTGTCTTCCCCGAGTTTGTCTATAATCTGATGCGTATAGTTTTGTACTTCATGCTCCTATATCTTAATATATTGAAATGCTTATTTGTAATACTCGTAATTACTACACTTAGTAATATTACTAGTAAAAATGAACACTAGAAATGTGAGGCTTCTTAAGCTTTCTTTTAGTGTGAGAATGTAGAGAGATGTAGAGAAACTTTGCATGAATGAATAATATGACATAGTGTGTTGAATAAATAAGAGGAAATTGTCCTCATTACTCTTCACTACTACCGGCCACATGCCCCATGGTGGGGTGTGTGGTCACTTTCATTTTGTTCTTCACAAGAAAGGTTGAGTGTATAGGTTTATGTAGTAATGATTTGGTCTAATTCGTAATTAGAACAAAATTACAAACTAAAATCCTACCCACTAACACCCCAAAACCGGTGCACCCATATAAAATGGGTGTCCATTTTATTTTTGTATTTTGTCATTTGTCACAAGTGTGACATGTGACATGTAGCATGTAATTTAGCTTATAAATGTGCATTTAACTAATTTATATGCAATTTCATAACAAATAAATTAGACTTAACATTTTATGTCACATTTTATATTTACATGTAAAAAAAATGGGTCATCTCATATTTGGTTAATATAATTTAGAACAATTTGTAATTATAATCAACCAATTTTGCCTATCTCAAATGTTTCATAAACATAATGCATTCTTAGTAATATAACAATTAAATTACTAAAATGAATCTTATTTAATCATATTACAATAAGATATAATTCTCACTTACAATATAAACTTAGTTCAATTTAAGGGATTAATTAACTTGTATCACTATACAATTAATTAATGTACATGATTAGGGGATTGTTCTTTAGGTGTGACCTCAGGGGATCAACTGATCACCACTGTCATACGACAGTAATGTCAAACTCAATTGAGCCAATCATTACCGATTTATGTTGACCAGTTGACTATAATATTCATCATCCCTTTGTATTCTTATTATTGAGATTTAATTAAGTGATCGCACTATTGTTGAGGACACTTACTCCAACAATCTCCCACTTGTCTGAGACAAGTGTGCGTCACCAATTCTCTTGTCCAAATCCAATCTCCCACTCAATGCAAGGTTTCTTACAGGTCATACTTGGGATTTAAAACAACCCTGACAAGGGGTGGACAATTCCTATCGCACTATTCCCTTTGAATAGCCACAGCTCATCATGACCCAAAAGATGCTCATTTGACCCCAGTTACGAAGGTCGTATAGCATAAATCAACGTCATTCTGAAACTGTGCCACCTTAGGCGAACAGTCTTTAGTCAAAGAATTGACTCAAAAGAATACTAGTAGCTTTTGCCACGACCAGGCTACAAAAATTGCCAGAATTCTATAAGCGGTCACTGCCCGACAAATTGTCCCATACAGTCTGTCTATGTGATCGATTGGTCATCCCTTATGACCCTATGACACTTGAACTTGCCATCAATCGCACCACAATCGATCTAGTCACTTGGAGACGTCACCTCATATAAGCAACTAGGGGCCAATGGTATGTTAATCCAGTCCACTTTAATGGAGTCCAAAAATTGTCTCTACAATCCATTTGGATATAACAAAGCACAAAACGAGTTTTAGAAACTCAAACGATAAATGTGATTATCATATATGAACAATCAACACAATGTTATTGCTTCATATCTTATAATCTAAAGTTTATTTCGTCCATGACAATTCATGACGATTTTGTTAAATGCAATAAAAGCTTGGGCAATGAATATACCATATATTCATTTATTCCAACCTTGTGATTTGCTTTTTCCTTCCATCCAACGTTATTCCTAATAACATGAATTCATCTACGTATATATCTAGATCTCTATCTAGTGTTGGGCTCTTTAACTTGAAATATGCTCCCACTCGTTATCATGATAACTGATAGGTATTTAGGTGTAAGGATCTACCATTAGCTCCCTGCAAGCCACCTTATCCTCATCATAATGTAGTAGGTCTCTGTTTGTAGAATTTATAATGATTAACTCTTCAATCATTCTTTTAGTTATTCGCTTCATATATAACAAAGGTACGCCTAGGATTTCGATGAAACCTTATAAGTTTGGAAATTGGGTTTGTGTAACCTTTACCACATATCCAGATTTTCTCTACCAAACACAAGAATGAATCCCTAGTTCTCCTTGAGAACCCTATGGATGTTCTTGTAGGCTATCCATGACACTCATGTGGATTGATTTGTTATAGGCTTGTAATGCTCCAGCATACAAATCATTTAGGTACGTGCATGTAATGGCATACATGATCGGTCTCATGTGATCAACAATTCTTAGGTTCAGTGGATGACTATGACCCTTTCATAGTGATCCCACTTTTATCAACATAAACAACCTATTTAACTTGTTTAATAGATTAAGGATCTTATCGATATAAGATACCTTTTAAATGCCAAGCTAAAATCTTCTATTCCACAATAGATTTTGATTTTAGTATACATGTTGCCCTCTTTCATCCAACATTAAAATCCAACCACTCCTTTCAAAAAGGTAATATGAATATGTCACTCTTAATGAGTGAAACGTAATTCACGTGGAAAACAATTTCTCCCACTGAACTTCATGTCTTTACATGATAACTTAAACTCCCACTTAACTTCATGTTTATACATGACTTTAACTCCCACTGAATTCCATGTCTATACATGACTTTTCGACAATTCGAGTGAAACCCTTCTATTTTAAATCCCTATTTGGACATGTGGTTTTGTTGTGTATCTTGTACACACTTAATATGAGGTATTTTATTGATGATTTGGATCTAAGCATAGTTACGCATTAACTTAGCTTTTGAAGACATCTACATGTCTATCCATGCAACTACATTTGAAAAACTCCAAATAAAACATTTTCTTTGCATAGATTCCATATAGTTTCATAAGTCTCTTTTAGAAAATCGAAATTCAAAATTTCTAGGTACTTCCACTTCATAGATCATAATCTTATTATATCAAGAACAATTTCTTTTCGTCTCGTCACTTGTCTAAGGATTCACCTAAGAACGCTTTCTTTTGGTCTCCTCACTAGTCTTGAGTCTAACCTAAGAACATTTTCTTTTGGTTTCCTCACTAGTTCCTAACTAGGTTTTTGTTGTGACTTATTTTCTCCCACTCTATCTTTAGAAAAATACAACTATTTTCTTTAAAAATAGCCTTATGAGCCACAAACAATTTTGTACTCATACTCATAAGGGAGGTAGAAGTATCACAACATGAGCTTAAGTGATCTACTAAAGACTTCTTTGTAAAGACATCGAATCTTAGCTTCAACATAGACTAGTTCTATAAGGGATAAAGAGGTGAACTCATATTCATGTCATTTGCTTTCTTTATAAGTGGTTTGGTAGATTCCCTATGTTGAGTTCATTGACTCAATTTCGACTTAGCAATTGATCTTTCAAAGTGAGAATCGAATTCTTAGCCTTTTATAATGATCCCATCATCATAATATTTACATGATCATTTTGAGTCGATACAATTTATGTTATTAGTGCAAGAAGAGTATGATGACAAGTTTTTAGAACTAAAAGTTTCAACAAAGCGAATGACTTGGGTTGAGAACCAAGTCACTAATTCAATTACAACCAATTCAATAAAAGGAATTGAACAAATTTCCATGTCAAACAAGGAAATTATAAAAGTTCTAAAAACAATGTCTCAAAATACATCCCAAAATTTTGCTAATTCAAAATGAGACCAAGCTTCCATAGGTCTTCAATCATGGGTAGCTACCTTAGCTTCCCTTGAAGAGCCTTCTTAGGCTTGCTTGTCCTTGCCTTTATCCTTAATAGGATGCCCTAATTACAATTAAATAGGGTAAGAATCACAACTCGTATCTATATACCAAAGTTGAGATCATAACATAAACGATAGGGATAAATTATCAAATGAAACATCTTTCCAGTTTTGATATCTCCTAGATATTTAATGCAATTTCCCTTCCAATGCCCTATCTCATTACAATAATGGCACTTGTCCTCGGTTGAGGCACCTTTCTTAGGTTTGGGTGAGCTATTCTCAATAGCTTTTCCCTTTCCTTTGAAGGTTGAGGGCTTTTTCCCTTTACTATCACCTGTCTAGAACTTCCCTTTGCTCCTTTTATTAATATGGAACACATTCTTGGATTTTCTAACATTTAGCCCATGTCTCTCTCGGCTTACACGAGCATCTTGTGCATTTCATGAAGAGAGGTTTCTCATGTTATGCATATTGTAGTTTACCCTAAACTTCACATATGCTTTGATTTTCCACAAGGAATGTAAGACTCGGTCGATAACGAGTTGTTCGGGAATGGTCACCCATTGCAATTTAAGAGTCTCAACATGCTCAATCAATTTGAGTACATGAGGGCTAACTTTTGGTCCTCTTTTAGGTTCATGTTGAATAATGTGGAAGCCGTCTTATATTGTAAGATCCGAGGAGCTTGTGAAAAACATTGTCACAAGCTTGGCGTAGATCTCATAGGCCGTGCTTATCTTATGGCACTCCCTTAAAGATCGGCCTCCAACGAGAAGATCAAAACGTTTTTGATCGCGGCGGACTCTTTGTGGCTAGCCTCATAGGCTCGCTTTGCGTGGCGGTTGACCTTTCATTAGGTGCGGTGGGAGAGGCCTTGGCAAGGTAACGAAACCTGTCGTCACCCGCCGCGGCCAAGCGGAGTTCCATATCCCAATTGGTAAAATTTGCGCCATTCTTTTCTAACTTGCATCGATCCATGAAGGATCGAAGCCATGAGACATTCGTGAGAAATGGAGCATAGGTGGTGGTGGATGAATTAGCATTTGCCATTGCGAATAAACAATATTAACTACAAATTTTAAAGACATAAAGGAAATGTCAACATTTATCATTTTAATTACTTGTAAACATTTTAAACAAGTTTTAACATTTAAATAGTGACCTCTACCCAACTATTATAAATGATTCCGAGATCCAAATTCATATCAACTTGGGCACGGTAAGCCGATTCATCCCTTATTAACATAATTCGGTGGATTAACTCTTTAATCGATTCTACATTTGAACTCTTGGTCGATAATATTACTTTAATATTTATCTTAAGCCCGGAGCACATGCGGCTACGGTCGCGAATACTTCCGTTGAGCTCAATCCAAATTTCGAAATAATAACATTTATTACCCCACTTACCAAACGTAACAAGTTTAGCACTCCGGTGAGTCGAGCCTACTTCCTTGCGAAATTGGGATTCATGGGTTCTACATTTGGTAAGGCTTGATCTCAATTATTTATTATGAGAGGTCACGTCAAATCATAATCTATCATGTTGAAGTGAACTAAATTAATGAATTAATGATTATTTTAATTTGACACGGTCGAATACTTGATAAAATATGCATGTCATGTTATGGCGATTTGGCAATGCATGCAAACATATTAAATAAAATGCAAGCATAAAAATAAAACTCCTAGTATGGCCTTTCCTAGAATAGAAAATCATATATTCTATTACAAATTCGGAAACCAACTCCTTTGGTCCCTTGAACTTCATAAGCACGCCTCCCAAGGTCACCGTCTCTCTCGGAACTCCTTTCCGAATGGCACCGTCTTTCGGAAACTCCGGTTTTACAATTAGTTACAAAATATTTAATAAAATTACAATAATTTCCTATTATACATTTGTAAAATAAAATAATACAATAAAAGTGATTCGAGATCACATTAAATTACAACCGAATCAATATTCCCTTATATTTCGGGCATAACCAATTAAAACTAAGGTCATACAAGGAAAAATTACATAATTCCAAATTACATAAACCAAAATATGACATTCATAAATTGAAAATATGACATTCATAAATAAAAATGCAGCATTATAATATGCATAAAACATGCTCATGTTAAATGCCAAATCGCTCTAAATAACGGTTTATATCGAATATATCCCGGTTTTACGGAAATGCGTGATAATAACACTTTAAAATCACCAAACAATACTTAAATCATATTTAAGTCCAAGTTAATTATTCCAACTCATTTAGGCCTCAAAAATTAGTCATTACTCAATTTTTGACGATAATTCAACTTGTTATTTAATTTCTCTTAATTAGACTTTTAAAATCATATTTTAATCAAATAAATCCAAATTTAATTATAATCATTTCTAATTTTTAATTTTAAATTTTTGTACATTCTGGAACATTTCCATGACACTCATAATGTCAAAAATCATGGTTTAAAAATTTTGAATCGGTTTTTGAGAAAAGTGGTTGCGCTTTATCGGTTTTATCAAATAAAATACATAAAGCATGCAAAAATTAATCATATTAAATTTTTAGCTTTAGATCTGAAATGTGGGATATTTATGCAACCATTAACAATTTTTTCTTGACATGAAATTTATTTTAGCTATATTTGCTAAATTAGTCACTATTTATGCCATTTTTACATTAAAAATTCATAAATCATGCTAGACAAATCACATTAGTCTCGAAATTTTCAGTCTAACAAGACAATATGCATGTGACAAGATACTAAAATTTCATCATCAAATTCAAAGCGGAAGTAATTTTAACTATTTGACCTTTATTTATTTCATTTTATCATATAAAAATCATAAATCATACGAAAAAAGTCCACTGCACACGAAATTTTACATACTGTAAGTAAAAATCATGTATGATATTGTGTAAAACTTTCAAGGTCAGAAGATAAGTCTAACTATTTTTTGCATTTTAAACATCATTTTACTCATTGAAATGTAATAAAAACACTAAAAATCATATTTGAGCACTATAAATTTCCGTAAATCATCAAAATGACCTAAAATTATATTAGGACTTGAATATATTGACATGCAAATAACTTTGTGATTTTATCTTATAAAACACAAATTACTAGTTTTCTTTAAGTTACAATAACTCGAAAAAACTAAAAATCGATTATGCATGCAACAACCAAGGCTCTTGATACCGCTTGTAAGTTTCTTAAACTCGATATTAGACATTTCTAAAATCATATTACAATTAGTTTACTCACAAACTAATTTGATCTTATGCATGCATAACATAAAAACAATTAAGGAAGAAAAGATTGTTCCTTACATTGATATTGGAACCAATATGGGCACAAAATAGGACTCCTTCCTACTTTTTTCTTGAGCTTATAATGTTAGGGATGAATTCCAAGTTCTTAGTATAAGAACACTCCTATTAGTAGCACCCAAGACTACCCCTTTTTAATCACTATGTAAAATACTACACTAGTATAATATAGTAGATCCCTTAAAATAACTAATAATCTAGTTACTACACTTAGTAATATTACTAGTAAAAATGAACACTAGAAATGTGAGGCTTCTTAAGCTTTCTTTTAGTGTGAGAATGTAGAGAGATGTAGAGAAATTTTGCATGAATGAATAATATGAGATAGTGTGTTGAATAAATAAGAGGAAATTGTCCTCTTTACTCTTCACTAGTACCGGCCACATGCCCCATGGTGGGGTGTGTGGTCACTTTCATTTTGTTCTTCACAAGAAAGGTTGAGTGTATAGGTTTATGTAGTAATGATTTGGTCTAATTCTTAATTAGAACAAAATTACAAACTAAACATGCACTGAAAGTATCAAGGAAACAAGCAAAATATAGACAATGTAAGTTAAGTTTAAGACATTCAATGTTTGTTCTGTTTTGTTTGACTGAATACTAATGGAAAGCTGATAGAACCTTTACCAAAGCACAAAGCCAATGGTTGAGGGTTGAACCTTGATCCCAGCACACAGCTAAGGGTCTAGGCTCACTTTCAAGCACACAGCAATGAAATCTTTCTCAAGCACACAGCCAAGAGATGATAATAGAAACAGAGGTTTCAGTTTTTGTGTTTACTTCAAATCTGCCTTGTATTCATTAGAAATAAGCCTTATATAGGCAATGAAGATACATCTTACTCGTCCATTACATCTAGGGCCACATTGGCTTGCAAAAGAGGACATAAAAACAGCTACATTGTTCAGACATAAAGTAATAAAGTAAAGAACATAAAGTAGTTTGACAAAAGTACAATCTTCCTTGTTGCCTTGCTTGTTGCTTTATTTTAGTAGAAGAGTGGACTTGAGGCTTGGTTTCTTGAGCCAAACTGAAGTAAGTTTGATCCCAAAAGACTCACGAGACAGTCCCTCGAGCTTGCTTGGCCAAAAGAGGAAGTCTTGACAGTGACAGCTGAACTACTCTAGGATAGGTTAAAACTGGTCTTGTTTGGTTTGTGGCTTGAATTAAATGGTGTTCCTGGCGTTTTCTGAGGAAGGTTCCCTGGACAAAAAGTTAGCAGACCCTCCCTAGGATTAAATCTGATCCTTGGTTTAAGTTTCTTATGCATGATAGTCACCCTTGGACCCTGCCCAAGGCAACTGGTACAAACTGGCTTCTTTCTGGCAGATGGGCTGGTTGTTGCTTGTTTTGCTCTTGTTCTGGTTTGTGTGACTGTGGTTTGAATTGTATAAGGCATTGACATAGCTCTTGAGGTAAGTTGAGGGTGGTTGTGG
>JAIUZE010006754.1:0-15469 GCA_022085475.1 Heliosperma pusillum
GGGGCTTATCTCCAGTCGGGGCTGCCATCCTAAGATTTTTCCGTTTTGGGACGGGAGCCAGCTCAAGTACTAGCCATCTCTGCTTAGGGGGTCGCCTAGTAGAGTTTCTCATAGACGGTTATGTCATGGGACGGGGAATGGAATAACTGTTGTCGCTAGGTCTGATCAGTCTAGGACTAGGATGTTTTCCTACCTTGTGGTATAGCCTCGAGTTACAGAAGTCGACTATTGACTGCCCTAAGAACTTATGCCTGTTTGTAGAAGTATTGGTCTTTCATGTTTGTATGATTCTATGAGTTCTAGAAGGTGAGATGCAAGCCGGCTAGGATTGATAGAGTTTGGATTACCGCTTGTTAACTGATTCACATGATTACGTGTTGATTAGGGTTTGAGTGTATCATGGCCACGTTACAGGGTAACCTCTGAGCTAGCATACCAGCTTCCCTACCTCTTGTTATATTTATTATCGGTTTCACATGATAGCTTTCATATGATAGGTTATATGTTAGTTAATTGTTTCATAACATGAAAAGCATATCATATATGTTTAAGTTTTGTATTTTCCATATACATTGCTTTTATGTTATTCATGTTTCATTAAACTCGACATTTCGTGGCTGGGAGGACTCGGAGTTACTCCCCACTGACTGTGGCTTCCGTGTTTATATTTGATGCGGTCGAACAGGTGGTGATGCATATTTGGGGTACATTGACGAGCTAGCGAGCGAAGTATTTACCTTGGACCTATATTCGGTTCTTAGATTGTATATTATTATACACTCTTTTATTTCCGTATTTATACGGGAGATATGTCTCCCGTCTTATATAATTTTTTATGTATAATATTATTTCCGTTTTGTAATGACCCTTTTTAGTTATGACACCTTCGTTATGTATTATTATCTTTTATGTATTTAAATAATTTTTTTTTTTCTTTCCGCAAATTTGAGGGTGTCACAAGGTGAGTGTCTCAAAAACATTTACACATAAAGAAATCACCTTTTACATACAATGAGTGTTCGAGTGTGCCGTTGAGAGTCCATTTGTCAAAAAGATCATGCAAGAGCCGAAAATCTACAGTGAAATTCTTTGTGCTACGCCGTTATGTAAATCTCAGCCATGTTTATGTATCATTCTTGCCCACGTTGTTTTTGGGTTATGATTCATTATGTTTTCAAAGTTTTACGTTGAGATTTGTTTCTTGATGGTGTAGTAGCCAATGCTTGCAACCCTTGTCCTGGTATTGTTTATTATGTTTGCTTGAGGACAAGCAAAGGTTTAGCTTGGGGGAGTTTGATAAGTGAATATTTGTATGGTTTTAACCCCCAATTTAGCTCGGTTTTTTATGTCATTTGTGCTTTGTTAAGCCACTTTATGAGCTAATATCGTCTTCTAGGCGAATTCATGTGTTCTAACCTGTTTTGTAGGGAAAGTGACATTTCTACGCCCTTTTTCTATATTCCCAAGCATTTGCCTAGAACCCGACGATTTGAAGAAGCAAGCTTGACCATGTCAAAGGCATTTCAAGAAGGTTCACTAACTCAAAAGAGAGAATAAATAAAGACGATGTCGCAGTTGTCGGAGGATCAATCAGATAGGCGAAAGAAATCATCGCTTTACATCAAACCCTATCAACAAACCCGACTCAAGAGGTCAAGGGGGATGATGGAAGTCAAGTCAAAGCAAAGGGAGATGAAACGTTAGTCAAAAGCTTCTAGATGACAACTTACCCGATCGGGTAAGTGTGTACCCGATCGGGTATATCTGCTGCTTCGAGCAAAATGCTTCAACTTCCTATTTTTGTCCTATATGTTCAATGCTCGACCCCTTCCCCACGAAACCCTAATTCTATATAAAGAGAGCTCCAGCCCCTCTTCTCATCATCAATCTTATGTACAAAACAAATACTTCTCTCTTTAGTTTAGTTTTCTTCTTTCTCTCACCTTTCTTAGTTTTAGTTTAGTTTTAGTTTTCTCTAGTTTAGTTTAGTCTAGTTCTAAGTTTTCATCAATTGTAGTTGTTCTACTTGTAATTGGAATTTAAGTTTCCGGGTTTGCATTTCCTATTCAAGTTCTTATTCCATTTCAACCTTTGCTCATCCTTCCGGTAATCTTTATTCTCGTGTTTACATTATAGTTTCATTTTCTTTTAGTATTTCCTTTCTCATGTTTACCATTCTTAGTTTTATAATCTTAATCTCCCTTTCATTGTTAATCATGCATAAGTAGTCACCTTTCTAGGGTGTAGGGTAGCCATGTTAGATTGATTAAAAGATGATAAATGGATAAAAGAAATTGTGCCTTTAAAACGTTGTGTCTATGCATGTTTGGATTGAAATGATGGTTAACGATTTCTGGACAAAATCATTGACTAAAATGGAATTCTTTTCCAAGGTAGAGATACGTGAATTGAATAGACAAAGCATGACATGGTGGATTAAGACCTAGTAAATTGCCTAAAAGCCTGCTAGACCATCTGATCTATGATTGTAATGAACACATCATTCTTACAAACTCACAATGAATTACTTGCATGTTCTAAATCCAATTTCATCAATATGTTAATCTTCATGTGTGAACCTACTTCCCTAGATCTTTATTGTATTGTTATCATTTTTATTATAGCATTTAGTAATTAGTGACAAACATTTGCCAATCGTCCAAGGTAGAGTTCTAACCATAACTATTCACAAGTATCTCCCGTCTCCCCGAGATCGACCCCTTACTTCCCTAATTACATTAATTTGTTGTTAGCCTAGTCTGGGTTATTTATCTTTGATTAGGGTACGCGACAACCCGATCAATGCTCCTGTTCTTCAGGATTGACTGCTGCAGTTTAGGGGCACGTTTTCTGCTTCCTGAACTACTTTAGTCGGCTATAAATAAAGCCTCTTACTTAAGTTTATTCACACAACAACAAAAACTCTTCTCTTATCTTCTCTACTTCTCTATAAATGTTTGGGTAAAGTTCTACGATCTTTCCAGGCCTGTCAGTCTCGAGTGGGCGAGTCTAAAAGGTAGCAGTAGCGTAAACCTTGGGGAACAACCGGTCATTAGCTGATCGCGACCACGGTCGTACCGAAAATATTTTTCAAGGCAGTGGCTCATTTCCACGTCACTACCTACGTCGGTATTTCTGATCTTTAATTTATTGTTACGGCATTTTACGCATTACAAGTTGAAAACTATTTGTTGTTACAATGCCGGTTATGTAAAAAATTATTCATGATTTATCAAAACTTGAACCATTAGACGACAATAACTATAAACGTTGGTCTCAGAAATTGTTGATGTTTTTTTAGCAGTTGGAAGTTGATTATGTGTTGTTTAAAGATCCACCAACTCCTGTTACTTTCACTTATGTTGAAAATACTCCTCTTATTGCTTCTGCTATTAAGTCGAATGAAGAGTCTGTTAAAAAGTTCTAAAAAGATAACAAGAATGCTAGATATCATTTGCTTAACCACATTTCTAATACCTTATTCGATTTATTTATGGTCAATATATCTGCTAAAGTTATTTGGGAAACCTTAGAATCGAAATATGGGTCTGATGACGCGGGGAAAAAGAAATATATGCTTGGGAAATGGCTTGAGTTTGTAATGGAGGATGGTAAACCAATAATGGAACAAGTGCATATTTATGAAAATTTATGTGCTGATATGATTAATGAGGGGATGAAATTATGTGATGTTTTTCTTGCTAATGTACTTCATGAAAAATTCCCTCCTTCCTGGTCTGATTATAGATACCACCTTAAACATAAGAAAAAAGATTTGTCCCTCCAAGAACTTCTAGGACATATGAGGACCGAGGAGGCTAATCGCCTTAAAGATAAATCTGCTAGTCTTCCTGTTAATACTGCTAAGATTAATATGGTTGTGGTCGAGTCTGGTGGTCCGTCCAATGCTGAGAAGTTCAAGGTTAAGGGTAAGGCTAAGGGTGGTCAGGCTAAGAACCAGGGTCATGTTAAGAATAATGGTCCGGGTCAGGGGAAGTACACTAAACCAGTTGCCAAAATTCAGAAACCTGCTGGAATTCTTGTTTGTTATGTTTGTGGTAAGCCATGTCATAAGGCCTACCAATGCACTCAAAAGAAAACCGCTGAAGCTAATGTTGTTGTGAATGATGATATTATTGATGTTGTGGTTTTCGAAGCAAATATGTTTGGTAATGTTGCTGAATGAGTTTTGGATAGTGGTGCTTCTAGACACCTCTGTGCTGATAAGGGGTTATTTGCTGAGATCGAGGAGGTAGCTGATGGGGGATGTGTCTGCATGGGTAATTCTTCATCTGCAATGATCGTAGGCAAAGGCAAGATCTTTCTCAGACTCACCTTAGGGAAAACACTTGCTCTAACTAATGTTTTGTATGTACCCTCATTGCGTTGAAATCTCGTATCTGATGCTTTATTAAACAAAGTTGGTTTGAAGCTTGTTTTTGAAGCTGACAAGGTTGTAATGTCGCATAATGGGGATTTTGTGGGCAAGGGTTATCTTTTGGGGGTTTAATTGTTTTGAACTCTGATTCAGTTTTTAATAATATTGCATCTACTTCTCCTTATATCGCTGAGTCTATTGATGTTTGGCATGGTAGATTAGGTCATGTGAATGTTGACTATATTAAAAAAACTTAGAACAATGAGTTTAATTTCGAGTTTAACAAATAAAGAATTCTCGAAATGTGCTAGCTGCGTTGAGGCTAAATTCACAAAGAAACCTAGTAAACCTGTTAAAACTAGGAATACGAGTCTTCTTGAATTAATTCACACCGACCTAGCTGATTTTAAAAGCACTGCGACTAGAGGTGGTAAAAATTACTATATCATTTTTATAGAAGACTGTTCGAGGTACACTAGAGTCTATTTGCTTAGGACTAAAGATGAGGCTGAACAATCGTTTATAACGTATTAAAATGAAGTCGAAAATCAACACGATAGAAAAATCAAAAGGGTAAGGTCTGACATAGGAGGCGAATACGGGTTAATCGATTTCTGTGCGAAAAATGGATTAATTCATGAGTCTCGTCCACCTTACTTATCTTAGTCTAATGCAGTAGCTGAAAGAAAAAATAAGACTTTAAAAGAAATGATGAATGCTATGCTTTTAAGTTATGGTCTTTCTGACGATTTGTGGGAAGCGATTTTATCGTCTTGTCATATTCTTAACCGTGTACCTCATAAGAAAATTGATAAGACACCCTATGAGATTTGGAAGGGTTATCCTCCTAACCTGGGCTTTCTTAGGGTATGAGGGTGTTTGGCTAAAGTAGGTTTACCTGATTATAGGAGACCTACAGTTGAACCGAGAACCTATGATTGTGTGTTTATTGGTTATGCTCAAAATAGCTATGCTTATCGATTCCTGTCTTTGAATGATCGTTCTATATCTGAAGCTAGAGATGCTGAATTTTTTGAGCATGTTTTTCCATTAAAGAAGAATGTTGTATCATCTCCTAGTTTACCTATTGCATCTACTGATATATCTTCACATGCTAGTAGTAGCACTTCTAGTGATCATAATGTTGAACCCAGAAGACGTAAGAGACCTAGATGTGCAAGAAACTTTTGTGATGATTTTGTTACAACTTTTCTGTCTGAACATGGATACACTGTTTATGCTAGTGATGAATTTGTTTCAGCTTTTTTAATAAAAGATTATCCAAAAACGTATAGTGAGGCAATGAAATCAATTGATGCTAATTTTCGGAAAGATGCTATTAAAAGTGAACTTGATTCTATTGTGTCTAATCAGACTTGGGAATTGACTGATTTACCTAAATTTAGTACACCCATCAGTAGTAAATGGATTTTTAAAAAGAAAATGAGACCTGACGGTACAATAAAAAGGTTCAAAGCTAGACTTGTGGTTAGAGGTTTTACACAAAAGAAAGATATTGATCATTTTGATACTTATTCTCCCGTGACTAAATATTGACTATAAGAACTCTTGTCGCTGTAGCTGCCATTCATAACCTTATTATACATCAAATGGATGTAAAACCTGCTTTCTTGAATCGTGAACTAAGGGAAGAGATCTATATGTCGCAACCTGGGGGTTTTGTGGTTAAGGGTCAAGAGAATAAAGTTTGTAAACTGAACAAATCACTTTATGGTCTGAAACAAGCACCTAAACAGTGGTATGAGAAATTTAACAACACTTTGGTGAGTAATGGCTATATGGTTAATAACTCTGATTCATGCGTGTATTCCAAAATGATAGAATCTGATTGTGTGATTATATGCTTATATGTTTATGACATGTTAATACTTGGTAATAAGTTGGACGTGGTAATTAAAACCAAAGAATTTTTTTCATCACAATTTCAGATGAAGGACGACTTAGAAGAACCTGATGTTATCTTAGGAATTAAGGTTATCCGAAACTCAAATGGAATTTAATTAACTCAATCTCATTTTGTGGAAAAAGTGTTGAAAAATTTAACTGCTTTGATGTTGTATCTTCTAGAACTCCCTATGATGCCAGTATACCTTTGTGTAAGAACTTAGGAAAGAGTGTTTCCCAAGAAGTGTATGCTAACATTCTAGGTAGTGTGATATTTCTTATGAACTGTACTCGACCAGATATTGCTTATGCTGTTAGTAGACTGAGTCGTTATACTCATAACCCCAGTAATGAACATTGGACTGCTCTTCGTCGTTTACTAAAATACCTAAAAGGAACAGGTGATCTTTGTTTGCATTATAGTAAATTTCATGTTGTGTTAGAAGGATATTGTGATGCGAATTGGGTGTCAGATAACGTTGAGATTTGTTCAACTAGTGGTTATGTCGTCACCATGGGTGGAGCTGCTATATTGTGGAAGTCTTCTAAACAGACTTGTATTGCATGCTCTACCATGGAATCGGAGTTCATAGCTCTTGAGTTGGCATGCCAAGAGGTTGATTGGTTGAAAAACCTACTAGCAGATGTACCAGTGTGGGGAGGACGGCAAACACCGATCTCCTTGCATTGTGATTCACAAGCACCCATTGGTGTTGCTAAGAATATTGTCTATAATGCGAAAAAAAGACACATCCGAATCAGGCACGCTGCAGTTAAAGAACTCCTTGAAAATGGAGTGATCGCTTTGGACTATGTGAGGTCCAAAAGCAATCTTGCTGATCCCCTTACTAAGGGGTTGACTAGGAGGCTAGTCGATGACACGTCAAGGGGAATGGGGCTAAAGTTCTTAAGTCAAGTTAAAGAGTGACACTTGACTAGGTTTAAATTTATGTTCCTATGGCGTTGTATGATTCATAGCCTTAACGACAGTGCTTTTGAGACGCACTTGATGAATTGTATTCCAGGTTGGATTTGTGTCCTTGATGGCTCATGTGAGAAGTGCTATTGAGAAGCACTTGAGCCACCTCAAGATATCATTCAAAGCTTCTCATTTACACCAATTATACCTATCATAAGCATGGTCTTCAAAACAATACTAAACTTCTAAGTCCAAAAGATTAAATTACTAATGAGGTAAGAAGTCCTACCCAACTCATTCAACCTTACACCATCAAATACCATGAACTATTCACACATGAGTCATGGCAAGCATTAAACATTAAAATCATCAAACTTATCTGACCACACTTTCCTCAAGGATACAATATCTCAACACTTTGGGGGTGAACTTAGATCAACACCATTTTCCTCAAATCCCAGATTCATTCTAACCAACACTAATATTCCACAAAGTTCAAAACTCTTCCGACCAAGTCTAATACACCACAAACAAAAGGGTAAGGTATCCAAAAGGATTACAAGGGAAAGTTAAAGATACAAATGGTATAATGGAGGAATATGGCAATTCCTAGGGATGGAGGAGAATGAAAGATAAAGGAGCACCAAGATAAAAGAAGAGAGCAAGATACATTATGGACAAGCGAAATCATCGATGAGGAAGAAATACACTTCAAATAGGCTCGTCAATCTTCAACCTTTGACAAAGGATACTCCTTGTTGCAAGGAAACGGTCTACCTCAAGATGGTAGATACAATCAAGGGAAACATAACTCAACACAATCAACAAACAAGTTTGAACATAACAAACATCAAGTACACTAAAGACTACCATCTTAGGTCCTTAATTCTACACATCTCTCAGTCATTATTCATTGATCAAGTTATTTACGGTTGGGGTGCACGAATGTGCGTTGGGAGCGTTATACCTCTAATACCAACTGTGACACCCCGCGTTTCGCAGTAAAGTAAACACATATATTTGCAGCGGAAAACACGAGATTTTAAAAACTTTAAAAGCAAAATCGCGAATGTCACTATGCTACAAAAAAACTTAATTTAATAAATCGTTTATACAAATAGTATCTTAAATAAATACAAGGGACATCGATCCCTTTATAAAACACAGTGAAGATAATAAACTAATATAAACTACACGCTAAGGGTGAATCGATGTAAGAACAACGCTCGCTAGCTCACTCGCCACAACCCCATGCAAACACCAACCTGCAACCTGTTCATTCATTAAAAATGAATGCCACAGTCAGTGGGGAGTAACTCAGGGTTCTCCCAGCCATATCACATCAAAACGCACATAAATAAGCATGTAATCATGTGTCATCATGCAAACATATATATCATGCCGGATGTGAGAATAACATTATGATAATAACAATATACGAGTAAAGGAAGCCATCATCCATCATCATCATGCACTACAAGACTTGGGGAAGACTCCCCTTGGCAACCATATAGAACACTAAGGGCTTGCATCTCACCATTAGCGACATATGCTTGAGAAGGTTTGGGACTTGACATACAAACCAATCATAGGCATCCAAATCAATCAAGTGTACAATCCATCATATGATCAGACATAAGCATACACACTCTCACGGTAAATGACACGCACTAGAATCATGTACAATAGCAAGACAAGTCAATGGAAGTCCACGGGATAAGATGTTTCCCTGAACCGTATACGATAAGACGTTTCGTATACTCATGACTTAGACAAACATGTCCACGAGGTAAAACGTTCTCCTGAACCGTGTACGATAAGACGTTTCGCACACACACGACTCTACTCCTCTCGGTAGGACTAGGATAATAATACGGTCCTAGTATAAACCTGGCCAGACTCTCGAGACAAGACGTGTACTCGATTCGACATGTGCCTAGACGTGCACACATCCAAGACTCGGTCAAACACAGAAGCCGAGTACCCCAAATGCGGCAGTACGACCAACGGCAGAGGCGTACAAAGAGATCTATAGTCAAAAGTCAAGCTAGTACGCTACATGCAATGACACCACCTCGCAAGGATAGAACATTTGACGGCCGGGTCGATCAACGCATTGCGTTCACCTCCCAACAACGTCGTCATATCCCCACTAAAACATGCATACAAGCATCAAGGATACACCCCATCGCTCCGACATTCTATTCTAACAAAGATAAGGTGTATCCGGGAAATGAGAGTTCATAGCACTCAACAAGTAGTGCTCAAATCAAATACATAAGGTAGAACCGACTCAAGAGAGGACGTCTCAAAACACCGTCACCAAACATGAGAATAGGGCATTATATAAATGTAACTATGATAAACATGGATGAATACATGATACATAAGCATTAGACCAAGTTTATGAAGCATAATAAATAAGAAACATAGATCCCCCTCTCAAAACAACATGTTTGGAAACCAACTAAAACAAGGGTCCAATTCAAACGGTCATAACTAGAGTTCTAGAAATGAAAATTACAAAATTCTAAGTGGAGGAGATAGCTTATCCTCTTGCGGTTCCAACGGTAGGTCAGAAGCCCAAAACAAGCAAGTAACGAAGGAGATACGGTCATTTTACGAAACGAAGTCAGTGCAGGGAGTGCCAACCGGTCAGGGGGGCCGGCGGCCGGGTACCCGGCTGGGACACACTGACTTGGCCGAAAACAAAGGGAAGGAAAGAGGGGTGACTCCCAGCCGGTGGGGCGGCGGTCGGGTACCCGGCTGGGGCACACACCTCAACAACAAACAATACTTAACATCCGTGACTCCCAGCCGGTGGGGGTGGGCGGCGGCCGGCCACCCGGTTGGGGCCACATTGCACCAAAAATACCTCACCAACAACAATAACTTCAATTCTTTTGGTACCCATTAATTCCTATCATCATTTATCATCATAAACCAAATTAAATGTAATGTAATCATACCCAATCATTACATAGGGTCAATTAAGACAACAAAAGACAACATTTATCATCCAACTCAAGTTTTAACAATGGTAAGTAGACAAAATCAACAACATAAATGTAAGTTAGCATAAGATTAGCATATGAGATGAATTAAACATGGAAAAGAGTACTAAACACATATTCATATGAAATCTTTTGGAGTAAGTGTCCTCCACAATAGTGCATTTATATAATAAATCTCATTTGGAGTATACGTGGCATGATTAGTATATTTTGATACTCCACGTTAGTTGATTAACGTAAATCGGTAACGCTTGGCTGACTAGAGTTTGACGTTATTGTCGTATGACGGCGGTAATCAACTGATCCCTTTAGGTCACACCTATAGGATGAGACCCAAATAAAATACTAATTATTTGTATGCGATACAGTTTAATTAGAGCATTACATATATTTGATATGTACGTTTAGTTACGAGAGTTATTTATTGGAAATTGAGTTAGGAACTCATTCCACTTAAGTTTATTAGTCAATTATACGATAACTGACTGAATAAATTTTACGTCTTATTTTAATACGATTAAATAAGATTTCATTTAGTGATTAATCGTTAATTCATTAAATTAGTTGAGGTTATGTATATATTTTGAGGTAGAGCTAATTAGTTAATTATATTTAGAAGGAGTTGTACAATAAAATAACTGGGCATTGTGAGATCCATTATATATTAATATAATGGTAAAATATCACTTAAAAGTTAAGTACATATTGTTTATTAATATGTGTCATATAATTGTTATATGATCACATTAACATCTAATTATACAAAATAATTAAACATATGATTATAAGTATTTGTGGGACAAATATCAAAAATCAAAATGGTCCATTGTGGACTCACATGCACCGGTTTTGTGTAGACAAAATCACTAGTGATTTTACTCTACCAATTCCACACTCCACCAAGTGATTATGACATGTTATGACACATGATCATTATCATTCTCTTACCCACACTCTACCTATTTGCATGAGAATAAAATAAGCACAATAATCACTCATTTGAGTGAGTCTTGACCGGCCATATGGCCTTTATAAGTGAACAAGAGTTGTTCACATTTTACTACTTCGTTTTTCATGCTTATTTCTTACTTCTCTTTCTAACTCAACAACTCTCTAAAACTCACATGCAAACTAATATTTATGTCATATTACTAGTGTAGTAATACAATAATATTAGTAGTATTAATTCTTACTTATTATCTATTTAATAATAAGTTAAGATTATTTGGGTTTAACCTTGGGCGCAACAAGAAGGAGACCTTCTACTTTGGAGGTTGTTTTATGGAGGATCATTCATTAATTTCATGCTCAAGAAAAATAAGAAGGAGTTCTTTTTGTGCCCATATTGAACCGAAAAATCTCAATGTAAGGATGTTTTCGTCTTATCTTTTCTTTTATGCTTTTATATTTGCATGCATGATAACTAGATCCTAAATCATTAAGTTAATGTAAATTAATGAACTAATTAGAGGAGTCTAATTAGAGGTCTAGGACTTTCATGTGGTATCAGAGCTCAATTGTTACATGCATGTCGATTTTAAGCATTAAAATCTAGTTATACGATAACTTGGGTAAAATTGAAAATTTGTGTTAAAAATTGGTTTGCACAAAATTTTTGATTTGCATGCATACCTACTGAACTCAAAATGGTTGTGGTTAAATTTTGTGATTTTAGGGATTAATTTGCTATTTATTTTATTTTATGGCCTTTAAATCATGTTAATATGCACTTTTTATGTTAAAAGTTTACTAAAATTAGTTGCATATTTATTCTGGTCATGAAATTTTTATATGATCTCACATGCATGTTTTACATACTGTATGTAAAGTTTCGTGACTTTTAATTAAGTTTTGCATGATTATTGATTTTTATAAGATAAAAGTCAATAAAGTGAGATTATTATGTTCATAAAATTTAAACGTCCTTTTCTGGTCTTGAAAATTTTTGGTACATTTTATAATCTGATTTATATCATCTTGGTGAAATTTTATAATTTTTTTCACTATTTTACTATATTTAATGGTTTTTATTTGATAAAACCATTGAATATTAAGTTATTTGTTCATAATATTTATTCAAAATTTTTGGGCAAATGTTTCTGGTTTTTAGAGTTTCTGGAAATGTTCCAGAATGTACAAAATTTTTGGTTTCAAATTTTTATGAGTTTTATATTTTATTTTGGGTTTATTTCATAAATGTTATGATTAAACCTCTATATTTAGCAAATACGATCAATTCGAACTAATTAAATACAAACAAAGTTAGTGGGGACTAATTGTGAGTTCTAAATCGGTTTAGATAATTAGTTTGAGCTTAAATACGATTTAAGTGTTGATTATTGATTTTTAATGGTTAAAAATCGATAAAATCCATAAAACCGAGCTAGAATGAAATGATAAGTATCAAGGGCGATTTTGGCATATTTTTTCAGCATTTTTTATTTATGTTTTTATGGTTAAATGAATGAATGTCATTTGTTTAAATTTTAATGCAAGTTGTACCTAGTATGGCCTAGATTATTCTAATTAGTATTACCCGTAATGTAAGGGAATACCGATTTGGTTGTAATTTTATTTGCGATCTCGTATCGCCGTTTGTAATAATTTAATTTCATTTTCTAGATCAAATGTATAATAGGAATTTTATTTGTATCTTTTGTAATTAATTATTATGAACACGGAGATTCCCGAAGTCGGTGTTCCAAAAGACGGTGCCATGAAGAGGCAAGGGGCCAAGGAGTTGGTTTCCGATTTTTTAATCTACTAGTTAATTAGATTAGCTAGGTGGCCATACTAGGATTTATTATTTGCTTGCTTTATGTTTTTCCGCACATGCCAAAATCGCCAACATGCATTTTTATTTCTCGATTGTCAATTCAAAGTTATTCAAAATTCACCGACTTAGTTCGCTTATAGGGAATTAATAACAAAATTGACAATACCTCTCACATGACTTAAAAAAATTGAGATTAGCCTTACCAATTAGTAACACCTATGAATCCCGTGTTCATTAGGGCTACCACGCTCGTGGGTCCCTTTTTACCTCGGGTAAGTAGGGTGATACGATCACAATCTAAAATTGGATTGGACTCAACGAGATAAGCGTTATCTTGGGACTAGGAGATGGATTTAGTTGAAATCCGTCAACCAAGAGTTCTAAGTGTAGAATTAGTCAAGTATTGACTTACCATTTTTAGATAAAGGTAGCATGCGATGACTATTTTTTCTAAAGATGGGTCTTGGAATCACTTATATAATTTCGTGAGGGGTCATTATATGAGTGACTTGTTTAAAATTGTTTTACAAGTAAATTATATATAAGCAATGAATGTTTATTTTCCGTTCATATTTATTCGCGCAATGACAATTATTTTTCCTTCTACGAACTTGTAAATCCGTTCAATCGTGGAAAGGAGTTTCCATTATTTTATACGGTAGCATTTTGATTGAGATCTCCGTTTAAACCACCGTAGCTAAAGACACAATGATTTTTTCTTTTGATCCTCACATTAACCATTGCAAATGTCTCTTATGAAGAGTATACGAATATGTCACACTTAGTCAAAAACGTTTTGATTTTGTTTTAGTGACGTCTCCTTATTACAATGGTGCATCAATCTTTTTGCTCCAACGAAAATATTTGTCATTTTTTTGTATGTCGTCATAATGCTCCTTATCGAGGCTTACCTCAAAAGAGGCCAAATCAGTTGAGACGACAAGGTTTTTCGATTTATTTGAAATCATGTTTAACCAAATACCGTAGTCACTTTATGAAAGGTTTATCCTTTTTGAAGGTAAAACCATGAATGAAATGAAGAGTAATCTTCATTTTAATTCTAATCTACTTGTCTAAAAGGAGATTTATGAAAGTGAGTGGGAGCTCTAAGAAGGATGTTTTATTCTTAATTGTTAAGAATAGGACGAGGTTCAAAAGTAGGTTGGCACGATATTGGCACAAGGCTAGGGAAAAAGGCAAGGCTATTTTGAATAGTAAAGTCAAAACCCAAGCAAGGTGTCGAACCCAACTTTTGATGATTCTATTTTACAATGTAAGACACTAGAAAAGAATTTGCCCCAAGTTTTCTAAAGAGTTAGAAATTGGGTGTACTATTTTCACCCATAATATCTATATGATCGACATTTATTTTGCTAAAATGCAAGTTTTGGGTATTAGATACCCATTATGGTTTTCATCGATGTATTCAATGCATATAATAATGATTCGTGCGACGACTAGCCATGATTAAATGTCGACCTACAAGGGAAATATAACTATTGTAGTTTTATTTCTATAGAGACATATAAAAGTTATAATGTGATCAATCTAGTTTTGGATTTAGAGGTATACTTTAATAAACGTTATTATGTACATGACCTCTAAATAAAGAATATAGTATTCACTTTTGTGTGCGACACAAGTGTTTCACTTTTGTAAATGGAACAAACGTTGTATCTATTTATGCCTATACTTGGTCAATGGTTATCCCATACCAATCAAAGGTAACTATATTCTTGACCTAAATTAGAAATTACTTGTCATATACATTGAAAAAGGCTCAAAATTGGTGACCCAAATCTAATCTTAATTCTAGATTGTGTAGCACATCTAAAACATTTGATTTTGAATCTTATGGTGTGTGCGAATCTTGTATTCAAGGCAAGATAATTCGTGCCCCTTTTGTTGAAAAGGAAATCGAACTAGTGAGTTATTGGCCCTATTACATAAGAATATGCGTGGTCCAATAACAAACACAACCAGAGATGGTTATGACTATTTCACTTTATTTACCAACAATTTAAGTAGATATTATATTTGATTCTACTTAATGAGGTGCTATGAGAAATTCTTTGAAAAGTTCAAAGAGCTTCAATGTGAAGTAGTTAACCACCAAGAGTATTAGATAAAGGACTTACGACCAAATCGTAACTAAAATATCTAAGTATTGACTTTGATTTTCACCAGAAGTATTGTGAAATAGTTTCACGAGTTAACTTCTCTAACACACATTATGAGATAAAGTGTTGTTGCATAGAGAAACAGAATCTTATACGATATGGTTTTGTCTTTGTCAAGTCAAAATGAGCCATTTGACTAACCTTGGGATCTTAATATTTTTGTCTGCTATTTCTTTTCCCAACATATTAAAGCACATTTAAAACAGTCTGATTTCATTCCATATACGATATGGGTGAGTAGCGTACCTAATTTGTAAGTTATCCGAATGAAACAAGTGCTCAATAATCCTACATTGA
>JAIUZE010006755.1:0-17133 GCA_022085475.1 Heliosperma pusillum
GGGGAACCAATCTTGAGTCTGAATCATTTGAGGAAAATGATAGTTCATCAGATGATGATGAGCCTAGGAACTCTAAGAAATGGAAATATATGAGTTCTCATCCTATGGATAGTATCCTAGGAAGTTTGAATAAGGGAGTTCAAACGAGGCAAACATTAAATAACTTTTGTTCATTCTATTCTTTTCTGTCTACCATAGAGCCTACCAACATCAAAGAAGCTCTTGCAGAATCCGACTGGACTGTGGCTATGCAAGAAGAGCTTCAACAGTTCGAACGCAATAAAGTATGGCACCTTGTGCCACGACCTCCTAATCGAACTGTGATTGGTACTCGATGGGTATTCAGAAATAAATTGGATGATTCAGGAGTTATAGTTCGTAATAAGGCTCTATTGGGTCCGTTCAAGGTTATATCAACAAGAAGTTATTATTATGACGAGACATTCGCTCCAGTACAAGCCTTGAAGCTATTCGCTTGCTCATCGCCTTCGCAGCTCATAAGAATGCACTGTTCCATGGGACGTTAAGCCTTGCATTTCTTACAGTTATTTGAAGAAGAGGTTTTTGTTGAACAACCTCCTGGATTTTTGAATAGCAAGTTTCAGAACCATGTTTTTAAACTCGATAAAGCTCTCTATGGTTTGAAACAAGCGCCTAGGGCTTGGTACGACAGATTGTCAAAATTTTTATTACAAAACAATTTTAAGAGAGGATCTGTCGACAAAACCCTATTTCTAAAATCCGAGGGTTCTGATTTACTTGTTGCTCAAATTTATGTAGACGACATTATTTTTGGTTCTACTAACAATAAATTGTGCAAGTATTTTTCAGATCTTATGACCTCAGAATTTGAAATGAGCATGATGGGAGAATTGAAATTCTTCCTAGGACTGCAGATTCAACAAACCAAAGAAGGCATAAAGATTCACCAACAAAAATATGTCAAGGAGCTAATCAGAAAATTTGGTATGGAAAACGCTCATCCAATGGACACACCTATGGTAACTGACAAAAAGTTGACCTTAGACGAAACTGGTAAGTCCGTAGATGAGACTACATATCGAGGTATGATTGGTTCTTTATTATATTTGACTGCAAGTAGACCTGACATTATGTTCAGCGTATGTGTCTGTGCTAGATTTCAATCATGTCCTAAAGAATCACATATGATTGCAGTTAAACGTATCTTGAGATATTTAATTGGTACATCTAACTTATATTTGTGGTATCCACTTGAGTGTAATTTCGATCTAGTAGGATATTCAGACGCAGATTATGCGGGATGTTCTTTAGATAGAAAAAGTACCTCTGGATTTGCTACTTTTGTTGGACCATGCATAATAACTTGGGGCTCAAAGAAGCAAAATTCGGTTGCGCTGTCTACTGCAGAAGCCGAATATATCGCTGCAGGACTGGTATGTTCTCAACTACTTTGGTTAAAGCAACAACTATGTGATTATGGTGTTAATGTTGGTTGTATGCCTGTTTTCTGTGATAATACGAGTGCTATTGTTATTTCTAAGAACCCAGCTCAGCATTCTCGTACTAAGCATATAGACATTAGACATCATTTTTTGCGTGACCATGTAGAAAAGGGCAACATTAAACTCGAATTTTGTAGTACTGACAATCAATGGGCTGACATTTTAACAAAGGCGTTAGCGAGAAGACGTTTTGAGATTTTGCGGTTGGAAATTGGTTTAATCGGTAGCAATTAAATTCATCTTATTTATTTTGTGAACCTGCATGACTGGCTAGATTACAGACGAGATTATATGACTGTGTCCGCATATTTCATTGCTAGTATATTTGTGTTTAATATAATATATTTTACGTAAGTATCTTGCATATTTAGTGTTTTATGGAAATTGAATTATGAACCACATTAATTGCCAAAAACCTGTCTTATTCACTTTCCATAATTGAGCCAAATTCTACCCATGTATTTCATGTTAGCCGAAACTCTCAAATAAATATTACCTTTCCATATCTTATTATTTACCAAATTCTATCCTTACCATATCCCAACAAAAATAACCACCCAAGATTCTTTTCCTACCCAAATTCAAATTGAAAAAAAAAAAAAAAAAGGAAAGAACTACATTGGGACAGCACACCCATGTGCATAAGTACAAAAACAAAACCTACCTCTTACACAATCATAATTACCCTCTTCCACCTATTACTTTTACCACATTAATACTCAACCAAACTTTTTACTCTTCTTCCTCTACCTCACGGCACACATAACAAACAACACAAAATCACCCAAACCTTCAACCTTCAACCTTCAACAATGGCTTCCACTAGATCAAAAATTGCCAAAAACCCAAATCCAAAAGTTCTTAAGCCTAGTATGCCTAAAAATACCTCCTCTTCTCCCACACAACAATCACCCAACCCAAACCAAACCGAGTCGGGTGCGGGGCTTGAGGGTACGAAAAGAAGACGGTTAAATAAAGGCAAAGGTAGACTCCAAGAAGAAGCTACAAACGAAACCACGGACGCGGTTCCCGAGGCACCACGGGTCACATTACGTGATTTTTCTCCTCAAGAAACATCTTCGGGGATTGATAAACTCCGTCTTACAAAAGACGAAAGAAAACTTGTGAACCGGGTTGCTCAATATGGAATACACGGTGGTCGGTATTATCCGAAGGCTTGGTGTGACAAGTATAGGGCTTTGGGATTCTTTTCTGATTTTCTGAATTTCCAAGAATGGGAAACGGTGGCTCAGTTTTCGGGACCGGTGTATCCGATTGAGGTAATTCAGTTCTTTTCTTCTGTTTCTTTAGACAATGGAGTGTTGCATGCCGTCATAAATGGCCGTTCAGTTTCGATTTCCGTGACGGACTTTTGTACTCTGTTTTCGGTTCCTGATGATGGAATCAAAATCAATCCGAGTACGTCATGGGAGGAACTGACGGACATGGCTAAGCTGGAGGTTAAGCAGTATTTTGATGTTGGGGCGACGGTGTCGAGTTGCGTGTTGGCTGGTAGTGTGTCTCCTAAACTGAAATTTTTGTTAAACTTTTTATGGAATACTGTGATTCCGAGACGAGGCGGGCGTGACAAAATTGCTTGCTATGAGATGTTGGTCGTTAAGCATTGGTTGGAAGGAAACCGGGTTAATTTACCTTCTCTTGTTTTTAATCGTATTTCACAAACCGCTTTCTCGGTGACCGAAGACAAATTATATTCTACTCTTGATTTGCCGTATGGCATGTGGTTGTCACGGCTCTTAGAATCGAAAGGAGTTGTTAATGTGAACAATTATGGGGTCGCCGTGAAAGATGAAATGTGTGATACGTTCTTGAAATTTATGAAGCTTGATGCTAATGGTCCGGAGTTGTTGTTTTTAGTAAAAGGTGGGTCGGTCGGTTTGCAGTCGGGAATGGCTGATCTTTCCGGGATTGAGTCAAAATTGGATATGTTCATTGGTAGTATCATGGAGCGCTTGGATGCGCAGGATAAGAAAATTGAGACGGTGTTGGATACGGTTGTTCAAACCGTAGCAATGGGCTCTTCAAACTCAACCCGTGACCAAGGTGGGTCGGGTGTGAGTCATGAGATGAGGACATGGATGGATGGTGTGGATGATCGCTTTGCTAAGTTGGAACGGAACATTATCGATTGTAAGCAAGAAGTTTATAGGCAACGGGATAGGATGACTTTCTTGGTGAGCCAAGGCGGATCTTTGGTTAAGAGCGGGACGGATATGCGTGAGGGGATGCGGACCATATATGATGCGACGGAGGCTCTTTCGTTGAAGATTCGGAACTTTGACGTTTGTCTCACCGCTCAAGCTACTCATGTGTCTTCTTGCCTTGATCGTCTTTCCACTCTTGAGTACCGCACGAGGCCCGGTTATAAAGCACCCTAGTCTCATCCACTTACCCAACATGCCTTGCTTTTCTATCCTTGGTTGTTTTACTCTTAAAACTACTAATCCTATTCGGCCCATTTTGGCTTATTTTGACATTGTTCTTTTCGGCCCAATGGCACTAAACAATATACTTTGTGGTTTGTAGTTTTAATTAACATTTGCACTTTATTTTGCTTGATATATATCGTGTTATATTGCATATTTTGCATATCTATTTCTTGCCTTGACATGTGTTATTCTAGTCGTTTCATGTCTTTGTTCTTGTCTTTTCAATGATGCCAAGAGGGGGAAGAAATGATATGATTTGAGTCTTTGCTTAAGCTTGCTCCTTGTCAAGACTCGTTATCTCTTAAATTCTCTCAAGTTATAACTTTGGCTAAATTGTTTTGTTCTTGCGATCAAAGTTGCTATAACTTTGGAGTGCTTTGTTGAGGGGGAACCATACTTAGTCACATTGTTAAGAAGAAATCTTGAGGAAATCATATGAGACTTGTCATCATCAAAAAGGGGGAATTTGTTGGACCAATTTGATAGTTTTGATAATGACATGTGTTTACGTAATAATATGTTTTACTCGATATATCATATGCGTGTAATTGTGTGCTTTAGTCTTATTATAGCTAGCAACAATTATGAGAAGAAAGATCAAAGTTAGGCATAACTTTGATACAGTTTGTGAGACAAAGTTATAACAACTTCAGGAATAACTTTGGAAGTGAACATGGAAGTTATAGCTAACCAGGCATAACTTTAAAGAAAACACTACTACAAAAACAGGAAATGACAACGGTTAAAAACCGTTGTAATATTAAAAAGCGGACGTTGTTAAAGCCTCCGTTGTTAAAGGTTTTAACAACGGTTCCAATTTAATGAAAATACCGTTGTTAATAGTTTTAACAACGGTAAGAAGTCGTTGTTATTACTAGGTAACTGTTGTTAAAACGTGTGAATAATTATGGTGGGAAAGATACGAGAACGGTTCTATTAAATTAAACCGTTGTTAAAGGTATGATTAGTTTTGGTGGGAAATATTATAACAACGCTATTTTTTTTAAACCCGTTGTGAATATAGTTAATTACAACGGAGTATAATAAATAAGCCGTTGTGGAAAGTTTTAATAACAACCGGTATTCTAGAATAAACCGTTGTTAAAGGTATGATAAGTTTTGGTGGGAAATATGTTACAACGCTTTTAATGAATTTTAAAAAACCGTTGTTATTATTTTTATTATTGTTTTTGAAAAAATTGTAATTTGTTCCCCTGCCACCACTGAAAATCCTGCATAAATCAGCAGCAGTAGCAGCAGCACGCATCATAAACCAATTTCAGAAGCAGCAAAATGATATATCTATATATATATCAGAGCAATTCATGTACAGGGCAATTCATGTACATGGCAATTCATGTACAGCAGCAGCAAAATGATATATACAACCAAAATGATCTCTTTTAGAGCAATTCATACTTACAACTTGCTCTAATTAATGACTTCTACAAATTAAAGTTCCCTATCTGCTTCCAAAATAATCTAAGTTCCCTTAACTCTTTGTTTGTTCAAGGACGTATTTGCCCAACAAGTCCCTTACCTCGTCTATATTGTGCTTAGTGTACTCAGGGACATGTGGCGTCTTGATTGAATACTGCGGATAAAACAAATAAAAGACATCGATCAGTAGGGTAACAACAGTATAGGCATATCATACATAATTAGCAACATCGATCATATATATATAGCAGAAAAGATATCAGCTCTAATGAAAAAAAGTAAATAATAGCTACATTAAACTACTAACTCTTTCTGGAATGCTGATATATCTTCGCCTAATAATCTCCAACATGAAACGACAAACGTAGTATCCACATTGGATGCTATCCGGCTGTTTAGGGACCTATTATTACATAATAAACGAAGAGACGAGAAGGCAATTACCAATTAGTTTAATGCGTAATTAAAAAAGACAGATGTATATGCGTAATTAGTTTAATGCACTTAATTATTAAGGTATTGTATTTGCGCGTACGTACCCCTGTTATCGTAATAAAAGTAGGGCCATCATCAGAATATTCTGTCGGTTGATCGCCGGTTGTTGCTCTTTTCTTCTCAAAGGCCCTTTAAAAAAGGAAAGAGGCCGAAAGTCACATAAACTTACTTAATAATAATAAATGAAACTTAATATTATGTGCCAAATCATCATCAGTACGTATTATAAACTTACTTAATAATCAACATCTTAAAGGTCTCGGATGGTTGTCCATGCAAAGAGTCCAACCAAAATACTTTCTTCGTGGTCGGATTGATCGCTGCTAGCACCCAATGTCTCCTAGAGATCGAGAGACACATCATTATTAACAATCACAACATGCATCATAACCAAACATATAAAAATGCAATTGTATTTGGAATCGTAATATTAATTATATATTACCCGGCTTCATTATAAGGGGCAAAAATGAGCTTATTGTTTTTCGCCAATTCCCCAGCAATATAATTTACACGTTCTTCATACGAAAACATCTCGATATGCATAGATAAAACATTTGGGCACATGAATCCGTATTGAGGAAGTGGATTAATATTGGTCTCGGCGGGGATCACAACCGAGTTCAAGTACCTACATGCCGGTTTTAATTCCGATATTATAAACACTATATCTTAGTCAGAATATTAGAATACTGCATGATTTAATTTATTAAGAAACTTACTTCATCCAAACATATAGGTGTTGGACATCAATCTCGTCAAGGCCAGCCCAAACGGCTAGCGTATCCCAATCCAGCATTGCTTGGCGTTCTACCCCTACAATATCATTCTCGAGCGGAATAACTATTAATTGCTCGCTTGCTATGCGTCTCTCAGCCTCCTTATAAAGATCCAGCATCGCCACCGTTCGTACTTTTTCCATGTAAACGTTCCCATGATATTTAGTACCGGATAGACTCCTGACCTCTTTCAGCTTGGGGAAATGATGCGGTGTGCTACCTTTCACAACCTACATGTGGCTAACTAAATTAAGTTGCTCTTTCAATGATGAGGCGATAGTAGAACTTAAAATATAAAGAGAGTTGATTAAATACCTCATCAAGTTGTTGTTTTGACGAGGTAGTAGAAAGATTATTGTCTATCGAGTTAGACTTATCCATGTTTTTTGTTACCTACAAAACAAAAATAAAACATATAAATTTCACTATTTATGAAGGTGATGAACAAAGACAAAAGGCGGGTTAAATTAGATGTATTTTTCTAACCCCGTCTACATTCTGTTGAATTTTACAATCACGAGCCAAGAAAATGTGGCTTTGAGGCCATTGGACAAAACCTTTAACCGCATCTGCCAGTATTACTATGTCGTCGCGGACTGTGACGGGCAGTTTACAGGTTTCATAGCCCTTCACGACTCCCACTATCCCCACTTTTGCATGCTTCGGCAAGAGTGGTACGCCATGAACCAAGATGGTTTCCGCTGAGTCCTTGGGCTTTGGGCATACGAAAGCCCGAGCAACAATCACATTCTCTTTTAATGAAGGGTCGGCGAGACGAACAAGCCTCCGCTGTTTTGTGGCCTGAAGAATACACATTATTTACTAAATACCAAAATATAATAGATATCATAAATGATCTATATTGAGTATATAATGTAAAGTTAGTTACAAGTATTTATTGTTGGTGGGTAGGCTATTATACCTTATCGGCTTGAGGTATCAAAACCTCAGCAGCATTAGGTACCTCACCCGTCTCCTCAAGATGCGTCCCCTTTTCCGACTCATTTACCTAATAAAACAAACCAATCAAAGGCATGGCTGCTAGAAAGAACAAATGCAGGAAAAAAAGAAGAAGTCATATTTACCTTACCGGCTTGAGGTATTAAAACCTCGGCAGCAGTAGGTACCTCAACCATCTTCTCAGCCGTCTCCTCATGTATTGGCAAGGTAGTAGTGTCTGCCTCTTGGCAAATCTGTTGCACTACCTCGCCCTTTTTAATGACATCCTCCATCATCTTCAATTCTTCTTCGGAAGGCTTGCCTCCAGAACTCATCTTCAGTATCACGGAGGCCAATAACTGAACCTGCACGCCCAAAATGTAGAATCAGCAATTTGTTAAAACAATAAAATGTGAATTTTAAATGACAATAACAAATGGTATACGTACCATGTCAGCCTTCCCCTTATTTTTCTTCTTCTTGTTCGAGCTAGTTGTCCCATAATATTTCGTGACTCCGACATGTAATGGGACGCCCCTCAATCGACCTGGATGCTCGGGACGGCCGATCGCTCTAGCAAGAACGTCGTCACGACCACTCGGAGTGAATTTCCCTTCCGCAACCTCCTTCAGAACATTCTCCTATAATATATTAAATAAACTTAATTTAATTTTTGTTACTAAAATAAATAGATAGTTAGACATACAAGAATTGAACAATAAAGTTATTAAAAACCCGTCTTAATAAAAATAATACTTACTATGTTGGCCAAGACTTCCTGATCATATTCGTTACATGTTCGGGATCCTTTAGGCGTGTGCCCTTCTTTATAAGTTACGTGCCGATTCAAGTCGGTCACACCTTTTGACACCTACACGTTAACTCAAAAATAATATATGTATACATGTATATCAAGTCCAAGTATGATTAAAAAAATCTAATATATAGATGCTACTTACGAGATTTTCTTCTATCAATCTGTAACCGCCTCGAGAACCATAATATACCCCCCGCTTCTGTGAGATGTTAGCACGATTTCTGGCGCTAACGCTCTTCAAATCATATAAAATCGCAAGTAGATGAGACAATTAGAAAATTATAGATACAAGTAGAGTTTTAGAAAAATGTAACCTGAAACTTTTAGAAAAATGTAACCTTAAGTAGAGTTTTACAAAAATGTAAACATATGACATGGATACTTAACCTGAAACTTTTCAGTAGCTCGTTTCGCCTTATAATTATCCCATTGTTGCTGAGTGATGTGGGGGTACTTTGTCGGTGGGCTCTTATGCATCTGCCCCGTCTCCTTGTCCACATACAAGTGTAATTTGGCAAGGTCACACCTCCACTGCCTTAAGACTGCCGCTGCCTTACGTAATAGATACTTATCATGGCAGTCTGGAATATCGAAAGCTTCCTGCATCATCATCATATATACTAATAAGCGGCTGTCTAATATCATACCTTTACACGAACCTTTATACGGCTTCCTGCCTTATGTAATAGTAACTTATGCAAAATAAAATGGTGTTTAGCTAAAGATATTATCATACCTTTATACGTTTCAAGAGTAAGTTCTGCAATGAAGGATTTATATTCCTGAAATCATCTAAATCTATAGGCACAAACTGTTTGGTTGTAACTCCAATCCAAGTGGCTAAATGGCTAGCATTTGGACCAGTAGGAACACCTTTCACACTCCATTTTATTTCCATCGGCGTTTTTGCCGCTATAGCTGCAAGGGCTGCAGAGCACTTCGAAGCACCCCTCTCACCAGGCTTATCCCCCTTATCATTGTTGTCTACTCTTTTCCGTTTTTCACCCATGATAATCCTAAGACACTAAGACCTTCAAAATAAATGAAATAGTAACGGAACAGAGTCATGCATACAGCGATTCTAAAACCCTAAGACCTTGAAATGAATGAAATAGTAACTGAACAAATAAAGAGTCATGCAGAGATTCTAAAACTCTAAAAACTTAGAAAGGAATGAAACTACATGATAAAGAGAACGATAAATAGAAAATGAAAACAAAAAGATGAACTTCAAACTTAAAACCCTAAAGACGAAACACAAAAATTACCTGATAAAGAAAATGAGAACAGGGTGATGATAAAGAGAACAGGATGATGATCACGAGTACGAGGAGGATGATGATGATACTAAACAAAAAGATTTGTGTTGTAAACGAGGATGATTGTAAACGAGGAGGATGATGATGATAATGTACGTGTGTAAAATTTACTCTATAGGATTGTAAATTATTTTTTATTAAGAGAAACTAAAGGGTTTATTAAGAGAAACTATTGACAACGGTTATCCTACAAACCACCGTTGTTATAGAGTAATAACAACGGTTAAATAACACCCGTTGTAGAAAGTAATAACACTAAGACAACGGTTTATTTATTATAAACCGTTGTTGAAAGTAATAACAACGGTGAATTTCTAAAACACCGTTTTTATAGATTATGTATATTTTTTTTAATTTTTCAGATACGCGCGCGCGGTATTAAAATTTGAGGCACGAAATAAACTCATTAACTTTGCTCTAAATTAATTTATTTAACTTTGCTCTAAATTTAATTTAATTTATTTTACTTTGCTCTAAATTTTATATTATAGGCGTAAGTTACGTTTAATTATTAGCTCGGATCGGGTTTGGCCTGGGAATCAATTCCAATCGGGTTAGATTCGGCGGGTTTGTAATTAATAACTTTATCGATCGGGTTAGTTATTAATTATTTTTAGTTTTTGGTTCAATTACCTCGAATCGGGTCATTTTCTTTTTAATTAAGGAACTGGTTATTATAATTATCATGCATCACTAGTTAACCTGAAACTAATCGATCGGGTGGCCAGGCCAGCAGTTACGGATCGGGCAATCCACTTTCTAGATCAGAGCAAGCGTACGTAATAGCTACGCACTTCAATTCGGGTCGATCACTTTTGGGCAGGGTCGGGGGCACGTGTCATTATTAATTACCTCGTATATATATATGTACTACTTATTGATGATGATATATATATATATATATAATAATTAAATGATGATGACTTCCGGATCTCTAATTAACGACGCTCGTACTACAATTTGCAATAATAACAGATTCATCAATGCACATACATGCAATTCAAGTAAGTATTATATATACACGTACGTCAATGCAATGTTTCCCAAATTAAATAATAATGATATATATATATATATATATATGGCCTGGGGTCGATCGACTTCGTTCATCCAATTCAAGTACGCTAATGAACGGGCCGTTTTTGCATCACAAACCTGAAACTGTCCGACCCAAAATTAATTAGCTCGCTAGTATCGGGTTATTTTATTTAATTCGATAGAAATCATTATTTATTATCCGCGTGATGATTATTAAGTATCATTTTCGGGTCGGATCACTTTTAATTATTAAGTATCATTATTAGTATACGTGTGTTACTTCAAAATAACCCTAAACCCTAAACCCTAAACCCTAAACCCTAAACCCTAAACCCTAAACCCTAAACCCTAAACCCTAAACCCTAAACCCTTTTTTATATACTTCTAATAATAATACATCAAAATATTGAACATCAATTCAAACACTTTAAACAACATTCTTTCTCATTGATTTCATTAGGAATAACCTAGATTTTATAATAAAGTACATTACATTCATCCGACATCAAATAAATAAAGATGTTAAATAATCCGGAACAATTCCGGTTAAGTGTAAAAAGCTTTTCTCACACTGCCACCAACAATCCGGAACAATATTGATGATACTGATGACTTCCGGATCATTAACCTCGTATTTTGCAATAACAGATTCAATGCCTGCAAGTACACGTCTTGCATGTGGAGATAAGGTAGGACGGGTACAGCTCAACATATCTCTTGCGGCATCCAACCTCCGAGTATAAGGCCGACGTGGGTAGACAGAGGACGATGATGATGACGACGCTTGGTTGACAAGTCGGACTGCTTCACGCCTCTTAATCCAATAATCCCTTCGATGTTCAATGGATCCTTTAATCAATGGGTGATGATCAGCGGGAACTACGGCAAGAGCCTCCTCCTCATCTGCAATCAATTTTGTAAGGGTCGTTTCATCGTTGGGAAGGTTAACTGCTGCCATTGATGATATTAATTTTAGGGTAGTTATGGAATATTTAAAGGAGGGGTTTTGAGGTTGTATTTATAGAGGGGTTATGCTGCCATTGATGATGTTCAATGGATGCTTTAATCAATGCTGGTTCTGCTGTTGTTTATTCACGGGTTTGGACTGCAATATCTTTTAATTAAAAATAATAATGTTGAGCAATAACAACGGTTATTGGTACAAAAACCCGTTGTTATTACGCAATAACAACGGTTATTGGTACAAAAACCCGTTGTTATTACTAACCACAACGGTTTTCGTTACCACAACCGTTGTGATAGGGTTACTGCACATTGCAGTAAATGCATTGACTGCACATTGCAGTAAATGCATTGACTGCACATTGCAGTAAATGCATTGACTGCATATTCACACATTTACTCAATCAATAACGTACTGCATGCATGTGAATGTATAGTCGTTTTGGGAACCAATGCATGCATGTGAATCAATGCCTTCATGTGAACCAATGCATGCATGTGAATAAATAACTCCAATAAATAACTCTCTATAAATACAGCCTCAATACAAGCAGGTTATCAACCACATACAAAATTCCCAACTCTAATCAATAACATATTTGCTAAACCATACAAAATTTCCCAGCCTCAATACTAACATCAACCATACAAAATGTCTGGAACTTTTACTAAACCATATGCTTGCATCATGAAAGAAATGCCTTGTCATATTGAGGGTGGCTACGTTGTGTGTAAAAGTTACAAAAAACTCCGTGATACGCTTATTCGAAATGGCTACTTAATAAGGAAGATGTGGCCAAATTATCATCGCGGGCACTTTACAGGGCATCTCGTTTTCGAGTTTGGGATGTCGGATGCTCATCGTGCGTCCGCATTCAAACTGGCAAGAATGTTTGACAAGGCCGGGCATGGGAGACAAGATTTTATTGAGAGCACGGACCACAAGCCTGGGCCATATCTATGGGTGGCTTCCGAACATGAGCGTTACTGTTTCCCAAATGGGGTCGACCTCGTTGAAGTGACCCAGGTAGAGCAGTGGGAAGGGTTGGCTCTGGCCGAGGCTGACCCGATTGATGCATATGCTCTAGCGGTGGCAGCTATCCGGGAGATTTACCCGGACTCAATTTAATTTGTTGTTGTTGTTTGGTTGTAGTTGTTTGGTTGTTTGGTTGTTGTTGTTTTGGCGCCATTTGTGTGTGGCGCCGTTTGAACTTATAATTTAATAATATTAATGTTGATACGTTAATTTGTTTTTTGACTTAAGTTTAGAAGTAATTAAACTTATTCAATATAAAGCTATTCAATCGATAAAGCAAAATTAGAATTGAACGACATTCAGGAAATGACATTCACAAATTTGCTAATAATTGACGTTCAGGAAATAAACGACATTCAGGAAATGACATTCACAAATTCACAAATTCAAGAAATAGTTGATAAAAATAATAGCTGAGTAATAAGGGAGATGATGACAGAAAAATGATCGCTTTGTGATAGAGTTTTTGTGTTGCAGTACTACAGTCGTATTACTAATGTTGTGTGTTTTCTATCTACAAATATTGACAACGGTTATTATAAACAAACCGTTGTGATAGAGCAATGACTACGGTTATAGTAGTCTACCCGTTGTAATTAGTAAAAACTATGACAACGGTTTATGGTTATTAACCGTTGTTATAATCAATAACAACGGGTAGATTTACAACAACCGTTGTTGTTGCTTACCTTTATTTTTTTTTAATTATAATTATAAGAGACAGCAATATCATAAGTACTATACACTGCAATAATAATCAGCAGAAACCAACAAAGACAGCAATATCATAAGCACTATACACTGCAATATCAGCAGAAACCAAAACATGGAGACTGTATAATGAATGACCAAAAGCTAAATAATTTGGGAATCTTCAACAATGACCAAAGCTAACAAAAACTAAAGACAATACCACCTCAGGATCGGGGACGTTTCTTGCCCGACATAGTTTCTTCGTTAACCCAAATACCTTCACCATGATCATCACGCATATAGATGCTTTCAATGTTATCATGATCAGTGTCAACATTGTCGAAATAAGATACAGTGGAAGAGTGATCCATTCCCTCAAACACGACATCCTGATCATTATCCCCATCATTATCGGGTGCACCCCGTCTACTCCTTATAGATAGTACAACAGACCATTTCTTATCCATAGGATCGGTGACATAGAACACTTGTTTAGCTTGGGATGCCATTATGAAAGGATCATCCTTATTATTGCCAACCTTATCCAAATTGACCAACGTAAATCCCATTTTATCCTTTCGAACACAATTGTTGTTGTTATCAACCCAGTTACATCGAAACAGAGGTATTGTGAAATCAATGTAATCTAATACCAATATTTCTTGAATAACACCATAATAAAGGCATTTTCCCCAAATAGGGTTTTTATCTTTTGAAGTAGCAAAGTGCATTGCCTCAAATTCAGAACTCACACCACTATTTTGCATTGTGCTCAACTCATCTTGCTCGCGGGTGTAAAAAGTATAACCATTAATAGCAAAACCGCTGAAAAAAGTGGCCCTGGCATTTGGACCTAACCCAAGACGTAGTAACCTAGGAGAGATGTCATCACCATACAAATTCTTATACTCCAAGACAACATTCCTAAACCACTCTCCAAATGTCTTCTTATGCTCGTTTGCAATCCACATCTCGCTCTTGTTTGGGTGATCGTATTTGAGCTCATCTTTGTGTTGTTCAATATAAGGTTGCACCTCATCTTCGTTGTTTAGCACATACGTATGTGCTAAATGTAACATGTCACGTGACACAATTTTTTCAACCCGGCCCCTAATACCTTTTCCGGTCATCCAGTCACTATGACGATTCTTTGGAACGCCAATTAACTCCTCAGGGGAGAGATGAGCGTAACAATATGCAAGAGCTTCGTCTAATATAGCACGTTCAGCAATACAACCTTCTGGACGATACCGATTAGATGTATAGTCCTTGTAGACTTTCATCAATCTTTCGAAAGGATACTGGTATCTCAAGTACACGGGCCCAAGGTACAAAATCTCCCTAACCAAGTGAGTGGTCAGGTGAATCATGATAGTGAAGAAAGAGGGTGGAAAATACATTTCAAAATGACAAAGAGAGGTGACAACGAGGTCCTGCAATGAATCCGCATCATCGGGATCGATGACTTTATCGCATATGGACTGGAAGAAGAGACAAAATCTGGTAACAGCATATCGTACCTTTTCAGGTAAAATGGAGCGAATAGCCACGGATAGTAATTGTTGCATCAAAGTGTGGCAATCATGTGACTTTAACCCGGTGAGTTTTAGATCTTGCATCGACACAAGGCTTTTGATGTTGGACGAATAACCATGTGGCACTTTAATTCCAGTCAAGCATGCACAAAACTCTTTTTTCTCATTCCGTGAAAGGGTATAAGCTGCTGGCGGTAAAAATGTACCATTACCTCTCTTCTGTGGTGCCAACTCTAGCCTAATACCCATCATTTGCATATCTTCCCTAGCTGCGGCGTTATCCTTTGTTTTACCGGGAACCTTCAGGAGGGTATTGATAATATTATCACAGACATTTTTCTCAATGTGCATGAAATCGAGGCAATGCCTGACCTCCAGGTCAGGCCAATATGGAAGTTTATCAAAAAATATGGATCTTTTCTTATACCCACGAGTAGACAATTTAGAGTCGTTCTTCTTCCCATATTTTATCTCAATATGCTTTACTTTCTGATAAACTTCATGCCCACTCAAAATTCTAGGAGGTTGACGAAATTCTTGACGTCCATTAAATGCTTTCTGCTGCTTGCGATAACAATGGTCATGATCCAAGCCCCTCCTATTTCCCAAATACACATACTTATGAGAACACTTCAAGTATTCAGACTCGATATCCTCCCCACACAATGGACATGCCTCTTTCCCATGCACCGTATGCCCAGAAAGGTCGCCATAAGCCGGATAGTCGGTTATTGTACACAATAACATCGCTCTCAAATTGAAAGTTTCATTCCTATATGCATCAAATACTTCTATCCCACTATCCCACAAAATTCGCAAATCAGCTAAAAGAGGTTCCAAATAGACATCTATATTATTTCCAGGTTGTTTAGGGCCGGAAATTAACAACGACAACATCAAGTACTTTCTTTTCATGCACACATATGGAGGTAAGTTATATATTGCCAACACTACTGGCCAAGTACTATGTTGGGTACTCATGTTTCCATGTGGGTTCATTCCATCAGTGGACAGCGCTAGACGTAAGTTTCTAGGGTCAATATCGAACTCGGGATACTTAGCGTCGAACGATTTCCATTGTATACCATCTGTCGGGTGTCTTAGCTTCCCATCATTTATTCTTCCAGTTTCATGCCAAGTTAACATTTTTGAATCATTGATATTCGCAAACATCCTTATGAATCTTGGTATCACTGGAAAATACCATAACACCTTAGCCGGGATCCCTTCCTTATCCTTATAACGCCACTCAAAACAAACCGGACAATTGGTTAAGTTTTGATATAATGTTCGATACAATACGCAATCATTTGGACATGCATGTATTTTCTCATATTTCATACCCACCCCTCTAATTAGTTTTTTAGCCTCATATGTCTTAACGGGAAGAACATTACCATCTGGAAGCATGTCGTTTATCCAGGCTAATAAACTAGTGAAACACGTGTCACTAACCCCATTTGCCCCCTTGATATTATACAACTTCACCACATCCGACATCTTTGTGTACTTACAACCAGGGTATAGAGGCGCTTCAGACTCACACAACTTCTCATACATGTTGTCAAGGTCATCCAAATTAATGTTTTCATCTTCAAAAGCATTTGATTCATCATCCTTTTCTTCATTATCTGTAGACCCAACATTCAACTCGTCTGCTTCCAACTCAACATACTCGGCAAACTCGGGATCATCAGTTATCCTTTCGTATACCTCAAGATCATCTTCTTCAAAATTATTATCTTCCTCTAATGATTCCCCATGAAAAAGCCAACGGGTATAGGATCGACTAAAACTATACTTTTCTAGGTGAATTTTAACGTCCGGAATAGCCATATACCTAATATTACCACATCTTTCACAAGGGCATGGAATACTAGAAGAACCATTCAAATTGTTCGCAACGACTTCATAAAATTCATCTAAACCATCCTTATAGTTTGGGTCACTCATATTCGCAGCATTCATCCAAGTTCGAGTCATTTATCTACATTCGTAGTATATATAGTAAGCCAAGTAATTCAGAAAATCCAACTAATTAAAACTAATTCAATAATAAGCCAACTAATTCAGAAAATGCAATGTATAAGGCAACTAATTCACAAATAAACGAAATTCAGGAAATCAATAAAGCAAATTTATTAG